>JAJOOH010043737.1:0-13140 GCA_029582605.1 Solanum gracilifrons
TATATATATATATATATATATATATATATAGATATATATAGATATTTACGACATACGATTATGCAAGCATACCATGCATATTTAATTTATATAAGGTTTGATGTTAGCCATGGCGGCTACCAGAGTTTCTTTTTTAAGTTGTATCTTTGTTTCCCTTTTTACAGTAACTATTTATTATTCTATTTTCTACCTTACATACCAGTACAATTTTTATTCGTACTGACGTCCCGTTTCCTGGGACGCATTTTTGTTTCGTGCGTGCAGGTCCAAGTAGGGATTCTGATTGACCCTTCTGCTAGGATTCAGGGTTTAGTTGTGAGTTAGTAAGCTCCACTTCTTCCTGAAGCTTTCATACGATGTTAATTTTATTGTAGAATTTGGGTATAATCGGGGACTTTTCCCGACCAATTCTTATGCCACTCATAGAGGTTATGTGGACACAGTATTCTGGGTTTCTTTCTGCAGCTTCCAGTTTCCAGCCACATAGGCTTGGCATGTATAGATATGTATGTAAGTGCGTATATCTTCATTGTAGCCTTGTCGGCTAGCTGGTACCTTATTATCTTTGCTTGTCTACCTTCGTCTATATGGCTTATCGATATTCAGGTCATTACCTTAAGAGTCCAGTCATAGTATTTTACATGTTATGTTGCCTGACCTTCTAAGCCCTTAGTTGAGTCAATCGGTATGTTTATGTTTCTAACACAATTTCTTAAGGTGTCGAGTGCCAGTCACGCCTTCTCTAGTTTGGGGCGTGATAGAAGCCTTGATTTCTTCAAACCCTAGCTCCAATTCTACTCTTCTTCTTATTTGAGTTTTAGTGAGAGAAATATTGTGAGGAAGATGAAGTTTTGGGTTTTTCTTTGTGATTCTATGAAAGTGACTTAATTGGGGAAATTTTGAGTCTAAAAAGCTTATATATTTGTTAAGGAAAAAGTAAAACACTGTAGGTTCAATTTTTGGAAGAATAACTAAAGATCCCTAAAGTTTTAACTTAAAAACTACCCAACTTGCTCAACTTGGCTCGCCAAAGGCACTATGCGACTCGCCAATTAGACCCTTGGTCCGCCCAATTTTCCAAAATGACTCCCTAAGTAGGCAGCTAACTAGGCAATGGGGAGGGACCTTAGGCAATGTGCCAACCCAGTAGGCGACCCTAAGTGCTCTTTGGCGACTCACCAAGTCCCTTGGGCGGCTATGCTTTCCCCTTCGCCAAAAGGTCCTAGGGAGAAAATGCTTTTCTTCATTTTCCTAGGTAGTTTAGGACATTTCCATCTTTCTTGACTCTTACCCCTTTCATTTTAATCCTAGTTAAGTCTACTCATTTCTAGAATGTTACAAAACCCCTCATTCTATGTTCGGGAAGTCTTGTCTACAACTCTAACCATAATTTTAAAGTCTAGAGCCCTACCTTAAGGCTCTAGTTTAGTCTACTTGTTGCCAGAGCATTACAATTCGGGTTCCCAAAGTATGTCTCATGAAATGGAGACTTTTTACCTTAGTTGAGTTTAGGTTTCTAGTAGCAATTTCCTTATCCCATGAACTATGTGCCCCCATAGGTTATTTAGCTAGTTGATCCACCTAAGCTAAGAGTATGGTTCTACCTTAGGCAAGTAGGGGAACCCTTTTCGGTGTGGGTAACACTAGGGGATCATGTATAGCTCAAATTGTCTCATGTCGATTAAGGCTTATTCCCACAACAACAAGAACAAGAATATGAATTATGAACTATGGTTTCTCAAGAAGCTTTTATATGAGTTTTCAAGGTCTTAAAGGTGATGAATATGAATGTTGGCCTAAAGAGGTTTACTTAGCATGGGTGAGAATTATTGGGTCTTATTCATGCATTGCACAAGTATGCCTTCAGGGTATATTATGAGGTGTTTCTATTATGTTATGATAATCTACGTATTGACTATGGTTATGACTTATGCGTTACCACTTTCTTCATAATGATGTTTAAACTTAGTAAATTGAATGCTTTTAAATGAAATGTCCCTTTTAGTATGTTTTCAATGTTTTTATGCATGGCTATCATACTTAGTGCATTTTTGTACTGACGCCTACTTTGCCTACAGTTTCCCAAGTGTAGGGTTCAGTTCTCTAGGTGATCATTCTAGTGGCTAAAGCTTGGACTTGAGTATCTTCCGAGCTTATTAGTGAGTCCTCATGGTTTGAGGATGACTTTTTCTCATATTGTAGTTTCATTCATGTATTTCCCTTTTTGGACATGTTGTATGGGATAGGCCCTATTTAATTCAAACATTGTAATAAATGGCTATGTTGATACTTAAAGTCTAGACTCCTGCTTTTCGTTTATGAAATTTTTTTACTTTAATTGTGTTTTTAGTCTTATTGTTCTATTACTGATGTTATGAGGACTAAGTGGCTTGTATGAAGTCTTTCGAGGTTCTATATACCATGTTACATCTAGAGGGTACCCTTGGATCGTGATACTTGTATTTCCTTTTTGGACATATTGTATCAGCTAGGCCCAATTTCATTCTATTGTATTAGATGGCTATGTTGAGACAAGAGTGTAGACTTCCGCTTTTCTCTTTATAAAATAATTTGGACCTGGACTATTGTTTTACTCTTATTGTTATATTTATTATGTTGTGAGAGCTAAGTGGCTTGTATGGAGTCCTCCGGGGTTCTATACACCATGTTACATCTAAGGGGTACCCCTGGGTTGTGACAATCTTGGTAATCAGAGCACAAGGTTTAAAATGGTCCTAGGATGTTTCATAAGCCACGTCTAGTAGTGTCTTGTTCATAAGTGCTAAGTGCACCACATTTATGAATGAGAGGCTACAAGATGAGTAGGAAACTCCACTTCTTTCATTACTCTTAAGTCAGGTGATAGAGTTTAACTCTATAAAGTATCTCTCTCCTAATTCTTATCCTATGTTCTTCAAGATATGGCTACACGAAGATCTTATGCTTGAAGGAATGCGAGGGAGAATGCGGAACAAGAAGCTCATCCCCAAGATCCCCAAGTTCCGGTTGATCCTTTGGCCAATCATGTTTCTAATGCAGAGTTTAGGGCTGCTTTTCAAGTGTTGGCTCAAGCGATTACGGCCCAAGCCAATAGGGAGGTTTAGGTTCCTGCAAGCTTAAAACTGAATTTTGTGGCTTCAAGAGTCAGAGACTTCACAAGGATAAACCCTCCAAAGTTTCATGGTTCTAACGTTGAGGAAGATCCTCAAGAGTTTATCGATGAGACATATAAGATTTTGATGATCATGGGAGTTTTTCCAGGGGAAAAGGCGGAGTTGGCCGCTTACCAATTGAAAGGTGTGGCTCAAGTGTTGTATAATCAATAGAAAGAAGGGAGGCTGGAAGATGCAGGTCCTCTTGATTAGAAGATGGTTAAGGCTGCGTTTCTTGATAGATTCTTCCACTTGAGATGAGGGAAGCTAAGGTTCTAGAGCTCATTAACCTTCGACAAGGGGGTAGGAGTATGAGGGAATATTCTCTAAAGTTCACTCAATTGTCTAACTATGCTCTATCAGTGGTTGTAGATTCAAGGGCTTGAATAAGTAAGTTTGTATCGATGTATCTGAAATGGTGGTTAAAGAGTGCCGAACTATAATGCTCATTCATGATATGGACATCTCTTGTCTCATGGTGAATGAACAAGAAATTAAGGAGGAGAAACTGAATGAAAGGTCTAGGGAGGAAAAAAGGGCTAAGACCGGTGATGGTATTCTCTCATACACAAGGTCTGATGGACAAGGTCGTCTAATTTTTCGACAAAGGTTTTCCGGTCAAGGTTCCTCCAATGCTCCTCAAAATTTCAACCAAGATAGGGTGTCTAACTGTAAGCCTCAAGGAGGTAATGGTTGTGGATCTTCATTGCCTAGGTCTAATTGCACTAAGTGTGAAAGGAAGCATTATGGTAAGTGTCTAGTCTGCTTGCATGGTTGTTTTAGTTGTGGTAAAAGTGGTGAAAAAATAAGGGATTGTCCAATGCTTATGGGTAAGGGAAGAGAGGGCAAATAATCTCCTACTAGTGGTCCGAATTCCAATGCTCCTAAGCAAAACCATTTCTATGCTCTTCAGACTAGAGGTGAACAAGAGAGCCCTCCGGATGTAGTCATCGGTACGTTAAATGTTTTCTAAATACATCTGTATCCCTTATTAGATCCTTGTGCTACTTTATCTTTTGTGACGCCATATGTGGCTTTGAGGTTTGATGTTCTCTACGATGTGCTGTTAGAACCTTTTTGTGTCTCTACTCCTATTGGTCATTCTTTTGTGGCAAAGGGGGTATATAGAAAGTGTCTCGTTTCTTTTTCCCATAGAGTTACTCTTGTTGACTTGGTAGAACATAATATGTTAGACTTTGATGTGATTTTATTCCTAAGGGTTAGTTTTTCTCCTATCTTAAAGCTAGAAAGATGATTTCTAAGGGTTTCTTTTACCATCTAGTAAGGGTTAGGGATGTAGATTCTGAAACACCTTCTCGTGTCGGTCCCTACTGTCAATGATTTTATGGATGTGTTCCCAGATGAATTACCAGGTATTTCTCCCGAGCGGAAAATAGACTTTGGTATTGACCTTCTCCCAGATAATCACCCTATGTTTATTCCTTCTCACCGTATGGATACGACAGAACTTAAGGAATTGAAATAATAGTTAAAGGACTTGTTGGATATGGGTTTCGTCCCATCGAGTACCTCTCCATGGGGTGCTCCAGTCTTGTTCATTAAAAAGAAGGATGATTCTCTCCGAATGTGTATTGATCGTAGACAGTTAAAAAAGGTGACTATTAGGAACAAATAGCCTCTCCCAAGGATTGATGATTTGTTTGACCAACTTCAAGGAGCAAGTTATCTATCTAAGATTGATCTCCGATTGGGTTATCACCAACTTAGGGTGAAAGATGAAGACATTCCGAAGACATCTTTTCGAACTCGATATGGTCATTATGATTTCTTAGTGATGTCGTTTGGGTTGACTAATGAACCGACAACGTTTATGGATTTTATGAATAGGTTGTTTAGAACGTACCTTGATATGTTTGTGATCGTGTTCATTGATGATATTTTGATCTACTCAAGGAGTGAGGGTAAGCATATTTGATCATTTGAGGATCGCATTGCAAATTCTTAAGCACCAACAACATTTTGCAAAGTTTAGCAAATGTGAATTTTAGTTAAGGTCTGTAGCTTTCCTTTGTCAAATTGTTTCGAGTAAGGGTATTGAGGTAGATCCGAGTAAGACGGATGCGGTCAAGAGTTGGCTTAGACCTCAAACTCCCTCAGATATTAGAAGTGTCTTAGGTTTAGCCGGTTACTATAGATGGTTTGTTGAGGATTTCTCTTAAATTGCCTCTCCTTTGATAGCTTTGACTCAAAAGAAGGCTGAGTTCATATGGTCTGAAGCATGTGAGAAGAGTTTCCAAGAGTTGAAATATAGACTTACTTCCGCTCTGATGTTGGCCTTACCGAAAAAAACAAATCGTTTTGTGGTTTATTGTGACACCTCGAGAATTGGGATAGGGTGTGTACTTATGCAAAATGGGAAAGTTATTACCTATGCCTCAAGGTAAATAAAAATCCATTAGAAGAATTATCCTACTGAAGACCTTGAGTTAGCGTCGATCATTTTTTATATAAAGATTTGGAGACTCTATTTGTACGGAGTACATGTATATGAGCTTACCAATCACAAGAGCTTGCGATACATGTTTAATCAAAAGGATTTGAATCTTCACCAAATAAGTTGGCTTGAGTTATCGAAGGATTACGACATTAGTGTCCTTTATCACCATAGTAGAGCTAATGTGATAGCGGATGCTCTTAGTCGGTTTTCTATGGGAAGTGTTGATCATATCGAAGAGGAAAAAAAGAGTTGGTTCGAGATGTTCATAGGTTGGCTCGATTAGGTGTTCAACTAGTGGGTTCTACCAAAGGTGGTGTTGTGGTTCACAATGCTTCTGAATCGTCTTTTGCGGCGAATATGAAATCCAAGCAAGGTCTTGATCCAATTTTGGTAGAATTAAAAGAGGTGGTACTCAAGAAGTCCATTGAGGCTTTCTCCAAATGGGAAAATGGGGTACTTAGATACCAAGGTTGTTTATTTGTTCCAAATGTGGATGACTTGTGGAACAGAGTTTGATAGAAGCTCATAGTTCTTGATATTCCATTCACTCGGGAGCCACCAAGATGTACCATAATTTACGGGAAGTCTATTGGTGGAATAGGATGAAGAAAGATATCGCGGAATTTGTGGCTAAATGTCCAAATTGCGAACAAGTAAATGTTGAGCATCAGAGACTGGGAGGTCTATCCCAAGATATTAGCATTCCTACTTGGATGTGGAAAGACTTGAATATGAATTTTATAATTTGTTTGCGTCGCATTCGGCACCAATATGACTCTATTCAGGTGATGGTATATCGGATGACTTAATCGGCTCATTTCCTTCGAGTCAAGGTTTCCTACTCGACGAAGGACTATACCAAGTTGTACATAAGATAAACAGTAAGGCTACATTGAGTGCCCTTTTCCATTATTTTCGATCGTGCTACGTAGTTCACTTCTCAATTTTGGAGGTCATTCCAAAAGGGGCTTGGCACTAAGGTTAGGCTTAGCACGGATTTTATCCCCAAATCGATGGGCAAAAGGAGCGTACAATCCAAACTTTGGAAGACATGTTATGGGCTTATGTGATTGATTTTAAGGGCAATTGGGATGACCATTTTCCATTGGTTGAGTTTGCTTACAATAACAGTATCACTCAAGTGTTGGAATGGCTCCATTTGAGGCCTTATATGGTAGGAGGTGTAGATCTCCCGTAGGTTGGTTTGAGGTTGGTAATGTTGCCCTAATAGGTCCCGAGCTAGTTCATGAGGCTATTGAGAAAGTTTAACTCATTAGAGAGAGGTTGAGAATAGATCAAAGTCAGCAATGTCTTATGACGATGTGAGAAAAAGAGATCTATATTTTGAGGTCAACGATTGGGTTTACTTGAAAATTTCACCCATGAAGGGTGTAAGGAGGTTTGGAAAGAAGGGGAAGCTTAGTCCCTGGTATATAGGCCCATATACGATTTTAAGGCGTGTTGGTAAAGTTGCTTATGAGTTAGACTTGCCAAATGAGTTGCAACCGTTCATCCCGTTTTCCATGTCTCTATGCTTAAGAAATCTGTTGGAGATCCGATATCCATAGTTTCCCTAGAAGGGTTTTGGGTTGATGAGAGCCTCTCATATAAGTAAGTTTCATTTGAGATTTTAGACCGGCAACTTAAGAAGGTGAGAAACAAGGAAGTAGCTTCTGTGAAGGTTTTGTGGAGGAATCAATTAGTTGAGGGTACTTCTTGGGAGGCCGAGGCTGATATGAAGTCCCGATATCCTCATCTTTTTCCTTCTACTCCTATTCTAATTTGAGGTACTGAGTTTCTCTTAAGTTGTCCTTGTTTTGGGAGTCCTGTATTTTTATGTGTTTCCATGATTTCCTTATGATTATGTATGTTCATCAAAACTTCTGTTTTGAATGAAAAAGAGTTTATATGATTAATTTTCCTGATGTTGATTGTGCATCGAGTATGACTTTCCTATAGACTTCATGAGATGAATTGATGAGCATGCATTAGATATTCTTTTTGAGAGTGAATTGCATATGAGCTCTATGAGATTGTGTTGAGCATGCTTTTATCTTGGAGAAGGCAGTTCCTCCTTGAATATGAGAAATTTTGAAAAAGAATTCATGCAAATCGGGTTGCTAGATGTAGTACCTACTTCCTTATGTTGCATTTGAGTATGTTGAGTTTTGAGTTGATGTTTCCTCTATATTTGTGTGCATTGCATGCATAATGGGCTTACAGAGTTAGTTCACCCCTCTTTTGATGTTTTGAGAACGTCCTAGCGTAGAGGTGATAATTCCTCCTTGATTATATGCATTGCATTGTAGGTTGGGTTATTAGTTCCTCTCTTACTCTTTTAGATTAGGTTTAAATGTCATTCGAGGACTAATGATCCCAAGGGGGAGATATTGTAACACCCTTTATCCAAAAAATGGAGATAAACCAGAAATTTAGAACCTTCAGGTGCCATCCACGGAAGCCAGCTACGGCCCATGGACTGAACTACGAACCGTAGGTAGGTCCGTGGAAGGGTGCACTAAAAATACTCTAGGCCAGAACCACGACTGGACCGTAGGTGGGTCCACGGTCTGTGTTCCGGTAGTCGTAGCTCCAAGCCAAGCTCTCTAACCACCAACCACGGACCGTAGGTCCACCCACGGTCCGTCGGTGGTAGGTCGTGGGTCAGCTACTGTCAGTTATTTTCAGGGGCAGTTGGGTCTTTTCCTAATTAATTAGTTCCTATACTATGTGCCCTGGGTTGTGACACCCCTAGATGTAACATGACGTATAGAAGCCCGAAGGACTCCATACAAGCCACTTAGCTCTCATAATATAAGCAATAGAACAATAAGATTAAAACAATAGTCCAAGTCCAAAATATTTTTATAAAAGAAAAGTGGAAGTCTAAGACGATTGTCTCATCATAGCCATGTAGTATGGTAAAATGAAATTTGGCCTAGCCCATGCATCATGTCCAAAAGAGAAAGTAAATGAAAGAAAGTGAAAACAATAAAGTTTGTCCTTCAAGTATGAGGACTCACGAAAAGCTCAGGAATCAATCAAATCACCCACTAGCCACGAAACCCTGAAACCTGACTATCGGACCCTACATTTGGGTAAATGTATGCAAGAGTATGTGTTATTACAAAACAATGTACCAAATATGATAGCCATGAATAAAACATTTAAATCATGCTAAAAAGGACATTTCATTTGATGACATGCAATTGACCGAGATAAACATGATATAAAAGAGTTCTAAAATATAAGTCATAAATTATGGTCAGAGCAAGCTAACTTCATCTTAAAAACCTTTGAACTCATATGTGATACTTCTTGAAGTAACCTTAGCTCATTATTACTTGTGGGGAATTAGACTTAACCGACATGTAAGACCACGTGAGATATTAACATGGAATCTGGTGTCTACCCCACACTGAAAAAAGGTGTCCTAATTACCAAGTTAAGACAATGAACTTCTACCTATTGTGGATCCACTAGCTAATGTCTATCTAAAAAAACATCATATGGGGGCACATAGTTATGGGATAAGGATATTGCTACTAGAAACCCGACCTCTACTAACGGGAGAACTTCCATCTCATCGTCATATCCATTCGGTGCTAAGCATAAATCCCACGGAATAGTCATTTCTTACTTGACTTCATTAATCATGGAAATGGGCCATTGGACAACCAAACCAGGCTAGTTCATTAGGATAGCGCTTACTCTATGATTCAATTAGGTGAGAAATCCTTTCAACCTAAGAATCCTTTCTATGTGATAAAATGTTTCAAATTAGGCTAGAATGTGTTTAGTGAGAATATCCTTTCCCAACACAATCTCATCATTGCTACTTTACTCTCAAAGTACCCTTAAAATATTTGCATATATTTCATAAAACAATGCATATGTCCATAATTTACCACTTGAGGTTCAAAACCCACTTTCAATAATCAATGGTTAGAGAACATGGGTTATATATGGATTTCGTCATAAAATCATGTAAATCTTGAAATACATGCTCAATTTCATAAAACTCTTCCTTAAAGATCAAAATCCCATATCATATGATTCATAACTGGAAAACATGGGGATTTCACGGGTTCATGGGGAAATCTTCATAAAATTATAGTATTTCATCAGTTCATGCATAAGAGATCATAATTTAATCACTTAAGTCAATAATGATAACAACCCATGATGATTGAAGAAAACCCTAACTCATTTGGCTACCTTTAGAAATAGAGAAATTTTGGAACTTCATGGATTAAAACTATCATACCTTGAACCCAAATATTAGCCTTTAATGGAGAAATTGAGACCATAGCTTGAAACCTTAGATGAATCCTTCTTGTTCTTCTTCAAGTTTCTAGAGAGAGAATTATTTGAGAGCTTTTCCTTTTGGTAAGTTTAGAGAGAATGATTTCTATTGGAAAATTTGGGGGTAAAAACCTTATATAAGGGTCTTAGTGAAGGGTAATATGACATAGTATAGGAACTAATTAATTAGGAAAAAACCCAACTACCCATGAGTTAACTCTCAGTTGTCACTGACCTGCCAACCAACAGGTTCAGTTAATGGACCATGGTCTAACTCATGGTCTATCCTAGTGGACCCGCCAACAGTCTGTAGGTCAAGTCGTAGTACATGGCCTGGACAATTTTGATTCGCCAATCCATGGGCCAACTCACGGTCCATGGTCCAACCTACGAGTCGTGCTTGGCCACCGTGCATGCTACCTGGAATCTAGTGAAATCTGATTCTTTTCCCTTTTTCAGATACGGGGTGTTACACATAAGATGTGGGATTTTGATTATAAAGGAAGATTTTTATGAAATATAGCATATATTTAGAGAATTATATGAATTTATGATGAAATCCATATCTAACCCATGTTTTCTAAATGCTTATAATTGAATGTGTGTTTTAAACCGTGAAACGTAAATTCTGGAATTTTACAGGTTCTTATGAAATGTATGCAAATGTTTAGGTTCTGATGAAATCTATGAAAATGTTTTAAGGATGCTTTAAGAGTAAAGTATCAATGATGATGTTGTTAATGTGTTATTGAAATTATTTTCTCATTTACACATGAAGGCATGATGTGCAAGGTTTTCTTACATAATAAAGGGTTCTAAGGTTGAAAGTTCTTCTCACCTAATTAAATCAGAGATTAAGAGCTATCCTAGTGAAACCTAGCTTGGATTGGTTATTCAATGAAACCTTTCCTTGAATTTATAACTTAGCTTGGATTTGCAAAATGGCGTGCCCTTCCATGGATAATAAGAACAAGTAAGAAATGACTTTCTTGTGGGATTTATGCTTAGCACCTATAGGATATTGAGATGGAAGCTCTCCCGTTAGTAGAGGTCGGGTTTCTAGAAACAATCTCCTTATCCCTTACCTATGTTCCCCAATACGATGATTATCTAGATAGACATTAGCTAGTTGATCCACCTAAGCTAGAAGTTATGGGCATTACCTTGGCAAGAAGGACAACCTTTTTCGGTATGTGAGACACCGGGGGATCATGTTATGGTTCACATGGTCTCTATGTCGGTTAAGGACACTTCCCACATTAATAATGAACTAAGGTTACTTCAAGAAGTATCTTATATGTGTTGAAAGGTTCTTAATGATGTTAGCTTGGATTGACCATGGTTTTATTACTTATTTTTTCTATCCCTTTTATATCATGTTTTAGCTTGGTCAATTGCATGTCATGAAATGTCCTCTTTTAGAATGGTTTAAATTTTTTATGCATAGCTATCATACTTGGTATATTGTTTTCTACTAACGTTTACTCTTGCTTACATTTCCTTAAATGTAAGGTCTGACAGTCAGGTTTCTCAAGTTCGTGGCTAGTGGTTGATTTTGAGATTCCCGAGCTTTGGTGAGTCCTCATTCTTCGAGTATGAATTTTCATTGTTTCTAGTATCCTTAATGTATTTCAGTTTTGGACATCATTGTATTCGATGGCTATTGAGACAAGTGTTTTAGACTTCCGCATTTCTTTTATAAAACTATTGGACTTGGACTATTGTTTTACTTCTATTGTTCTATTTTTTATGTTATGAGAGCTATGTGGCTTGTGTGGGATCGTTCAGGGTTCTATACACCATGTTACATCTAGAGGGTGCCCCTGGGTCATGACAGGTCAACAAACTTGAAGTGAAATCACAACTTGTTGAATATAAAGGCCGAACAGGATGACCATAGCTGATAATGACATGTCTTGGATGAAACATTAAGACTTAAAATGTGAACAAATGTGGTATTTGGTGATCTGCCAATGTAAAAGACTAATTCAAACGAGATCGCCAACTGAGGTTAAAACACCAGGAGAATAAGGAAAATGAAAGGCAAGCTTAAAAGTACACGGCTACCCATCTATCATTTTTGAACCTGACTAACATCACCGAGTCTATGAGAAAGTGAATTTTAGGCCAAATTTAGGGAAATATAAATAGCCAAAAGGAGAGAGACATAGAGAATTCAAAGAATATAGAGTTAAGAGTTTTAAGCAATAAACATTCGAGAGCTTTTGTATGATATATTTCACCTTGTGAAGAACAACTTTAGTTTTGGGGTTTTCAATTTAACTTTTGCAATTGGAAATTTGAAGTTTAAATCGATGTTGTTGTTGATTATAATCTCTTAAATTCGTCACATCCATGGCTTCTATCATGATATGTATAATTTTTTACTTTTTGTGATGGGTGGCTAAAATCTAAAGTCTGTGGGTGCAATTATGTGGTTGGATGTTGATTTAATATATTACACAATGTGTTTGACTATGTTTTATTCTTGCTCATCCATGTTTTTAGGGTAATTAGCATAAGGTTAACCTATAGGTTAAGATTGCAAACTTAATCCTATTGTTGATCAATGATTGATGCTTAAAAGAGATTGATTGGAGTCGGTAATTAGTTTGATACATGTAATTTATGTTTGATGTCTATAATTTTCTTGAAAGAGAGATTATGCTTCAGATCTATTTTCCCTAAATCTGCATGGAAGAGAGATGTCGTAAGGTATTTGATTGTTTAGTTATGCCCAAAGATGAGACTGAACGGAGATTCTATGAACTGATGAGATAGAAAAAAGATTAATGTCATTGAAGATGAACCAACCTATCCATGAACGTTTACCACTATTGAGAAACACAATTACACTTATGTGACATCGATTTCCAATCCCTGCACCCCTATATTACTTGTTAATAACTTGAATTTCAGATGTTTTTGTTTAATTATTACATTTGATGCTATAAATTCTTTTAGTAAATTTGGTGGAATTATGCAACCATTTGTCTTAACATACTTGATACGCTAAAATTACACCCAATATGGAGGTTGGGGTCGATCCCACGAGGAATATGGTTTAGACTTAAACTTAACTTACGATTATATTAGTTTAGTCAACTTATTTCCAATACAAGTAAGTAAAGGGGGGGGGGGGGGTCGTGTAACAAATAATTGATTGTAGTTTAGAGAACAAGGGCAAGATTCGAACTTTAGTTGTTATCAATGAGAGAAAGTAAC
>JAJOOH010043738.1:0-11612 GCA_029582605.1 Solanum gracilifrons
CCCCCCCCAAAAAAGCATATGTTCAAGTATGTGCGTGTTGGATCCTCCCAAAATGCACTATTTTTTTGAGGATCCAACACGCACTTGATGATATTTTTTAAGAGTCTTGAGTAACAAAGTGATTAGTTTTAATTCATTTTATCCATTCTGTGTTGTATTGTGATCCTGGAATCTATTCATATATTTCTACAGGCATTAGCAATCAAGAAGCATGAAATGGCCATAGATCTTCATTTGCAACAAGCAACTAGAAGAAGGTACGCTCTTAGAGAAGTCGAAGATGTTTGATGATGAACTTGAAGGCGGCGGCTATCTCACTCGTGGTTTTGAGTGTAACATTTGCCTGGATCTTGCAAATGATCCAGTGGTTACCTTGTGTGGTCACTTGTATTGCTGGCCTTGCATCTACAAATGGATTCACTTACATAGCATCCCTTCCGAAAATCCATCTCAACGCCACCCACAATGCCCTGTTTGCAAGGCTGATGTTTCAGAAAGAAGCATGGTTCCACTCTATGGCCGCGACCAAGCTACAACAACATCTGAAGATGAAGTTCAAGCTAATGGTATGGTCATACCAGAAAGACCTGGGATTCACACTATTGATTCACATCCACCTCAACAACTCCATCATCGAGGTGATCAGTCAAATACAACCAGGATTGGTGGCAGGACAACAAATATGTTACATCCCATGATTGGTGAAACAGCACGCGTTTCTGGAAACTCATCACCAACATTGTATCCATATCCAAACGCGCATCATCTAGTAGGCAGCACTAGTTTGAGAATGAGAAGGCAACAATTGCAAGCTGATGATAAATCACTTCGCAGAGTACATTTTTTTCTCATCTGTTGCGTAGTGTTATGTCTTATCTTGTTATGATAAATACTTTTTTTTCTGCTGTAAGAAATATGAATAATGTACTAGACAAAACTATTTGTATCTGGATCTTCAATAAGAAACCAATGGAAGACTCTCTTCTCATGACTTGAAACATAAAATTTCTTACTATAGTGAATTATTGGCCTGTGCTTTAAAAAGGTTCCGCATAAAGTTGTTGCTGGAGCATTGAAAATGTTAAATGAAACTATTCAGCAATATTCTATGCAGACAGCTTGTTTCTCAATATCCTGGGATTCACAAGAGAGATTTGAACTTCTCACTGCGGCACCTAACAATTTACGCTGTCTCACACCTGGGAAGAAACATGATATATGCATCTTTGCCAAATAAGTACATCTGAATTGACAATCATGCCTTCTCATATTACACATTCATCTCTAAAGTCTGTACACACTACTATAGTAACCAATAGTTTCATCAGACCCATGACATTTACAAAAGGTTAATATCAATGGAAAGACTAAGTTCTACACATAACAGTAGCAAAGACTCATTCCACACATCACAGTTGTGAATGTCGCTCGTCAGTGTGATACATCAAAAATATAGCCTCAGCTTGAAACATTGACGCGATAAAAGTGCAGCAATTTGAGTGGTGATACATATTCCTGCAAAAGAAAAAGCATAGTAAGATCCCTAAGATCAATCCCCCTTCTTTATATAGACATAACCTCTAATATTCCAACCTGGAGAAGATCATCATGCTCAGGGGGTAAATCGAAACCCGTTGAGCAATTTTGCAACACCTCAGGATTCTTCATCCATGCTTTTCGTGCATCACTCAGTTTAATTTTGTGCCTGTACACCTGAAAATCAAGCTAAAGATGTCAGCTAACAAGTACTAATAACTTCAGTCACATCCACTCATAGTCAAAACACTGCACTCAAATGAGTCTAATATGGCAACACGACAGGTTCAAGTCTAAATGACCCTTTAGGTCCCACATCATCTGTTGGTTCGATGAGCCAACAGGACTCTCATAAATGGGCACTTAGAGATATTAGATATCACTAGCGTATCTGAGGATTACTACCAAGAAATAAACTGGCACTACTTCCCAATTCACATAACAAATACAGGAACAGGGAGTATATTCTGTTAGTGAATCTAAGAAGAATTAGCACATGGAAGAAACAGAAAATGTAAATGAATTAAATAGCATTACTGTGGTGATCAACAGGTATCCAACCAAGTGGGAAAAGACGCATATAAATGTGGTGATCAACAGCTATTCAAGCAAGTGGGGGAAAAAACACATCTATTTTGGTTTCCCCTTCCCTTTTTATTTTTTGTGTGTGTGAGGGTGGGTGGGCAAGGTGGAAAGAGAGGAATGGAAACTTGCAGGTTGTTTGCAAACCTCAGAAAGTGAGACAGGAGGCTTCTCCAGCTCATCTCCCTCAATGATGATACCAGTGCCCTGGCATTCTGGACAGAACACTGAGTTGATCCGTCTCGCTGATTTTATCTCATCTTCCTTCTCTTTTGCATTGTGTTTGGTTCCAGTCTTCCTCTTAGATCTTCGTTTTGCTTTTGTTTCCATTTTTGGTTCGTCAACAGGTTTCACATAGGTTTGCAATTCACATTGAAGTATCCAATGAATGAGGCAAGATACGTGAAACAAATGAAATGCCTGTAATGACACAGGATTTGAATGAGCATGAATTGTAGTAATAAGTAATGGATCTCTGTTAAGGCTCCAAAAGTGGAGAAACAAGTCTACAACACAATTACAAACAAATATCATATGGAAAAAAACACCAAAACAGAGCAGTGTTTACCCCTGTCATATTTCTACTGCTGCACATAAGTTTTCCAGATTTCCAGCTCAGAAGAGTTGCCACATCCTTACCAGGAAGCATTTTCTGTTGACAGATATCACACATTCTCTCGGAAGCCACTCGCTGCTGTTTCCTCAACTCTCTCCTCATAGTTTTGCTGGATATAATTCTTGAACTCACTAGTTGATCATCACATGTTCCCAATATCAGTTTCATATTTGAGTTATTTGTTGATTGAGATTCTTCCCCGGACGAATCACAATGATTACTAAGAGACTCACTGAAATCCTCGGGGTCTGAAAATGACTTCCTCTTCCTCTTTCCAGTACCACTGGTTTCCTCAGATTCTGAATAAGGACTGGAAGGGAGCAAAAATCTGTCATCAAGTAATGGTTTCCTACCCAAATTATAGTTATAAGGAAATGTAACAACCGCAAAATCATGATCTGGAACCACAGAGGTATCCATATCATCAGAATCCTTCTTTGCCAACCATTCACACCATATTCTACGAATTTTTTTTGAGTCAATGCCACGTACACTAATACGAGCGGCAATTTTTCCAATACCAATATGCTTCACTTCTAGATCAGATAACTCGTCTTTACACAACACACCCGGAATAACCAAGTACTCACTCTCTCCATTACCAGTTAACTCACTATCCAGCAGGCAGTACTCATACTCGGAAACATATGTATCCCCATTATGTCTCAAGTTGTCATCACACTCAACAATAGCAAGGCTACTTTCATCTTCAAGACAAGTGTCAACCAGTCTGCTTTTCCCAACATTCACATTAGGCGAGTGCTTATCTTGCTTATCTTGCTCCGGATCATTAAAGAAAAGTACACCATCATTGAAGGGCCAAGGATTAGGTTTCAACAATGTGGCTTTAGCAGCAGCAAGCATTTCAGTATGGAGATTACCTTTCAAATGATTAAACAGAACAGAATCGCTATAACATGGAGAATGACATAGCGTGCAGAAAAAGACTAGCCTCTTCCCATCCTCTCTAAGCTCAACATATATGTGCCCTTGAGACCTCACATTCTGCAAAGTTCTCCTCACTAATTGCTCTTTCAAGTTACCACCACTCGTCCTCGGGAAATCTAACTGCCTACCCGCCATTCAATCAATTTTCCAGTTTCAACTCAGATAAGAACTTCTTAAAAATGATCTACAGGTCTCTTAAAGTCTCTTAAATCTTTCAAGCAGTACTCTGAACAACAAAAGCCAACAGATCTCTGACCAGATTTTCAAAATTGTCCATGCAATCACAGAAATCACCAAACGCAGCTTAAATTTTCAGAATTTTCGCATGAAATACAACAACGAAATAACCACTTTTTTCGAATTGCGCGGAATTATCAAACAGAGAATTCAGAATTCACAACAACCTTTACGAAATTCCACACCAAATCTTCAAATTCAGCTTCAGTCAGTACGAAACAAAACAGATAAAACGTAAAATGCGATCAACCCTAACAAAAGATTTAACAAACCCTAAACTTACAACTTCGAGGCGTACTCGGTATTATAGGTATCTTCGTGAACCGCGTAACTCCACGATTTTTAGCAGCGCATCTTCCAGAAGAAACCTCAGAAATCAACGAAAGCAAACACGAATCCTCCATTTTCATCTCAATTAAAAAAATCAAAAAAAAAAAGAAAAAGAAGAAGGGCACCGAAACAACAACAACAACTAGAAATCAGAATCAAACAAGAAGAAACAGAGATTGCATATACAGTGTATATATATGTATGTATAGGTAGAGAGAGAAACTGTAACGAGGAAGGTTCTAGAGAGAGAGAGAGGAGGGAAGAAGAAGAGGGAATTGTGAAAATTTTAACTAAATTTTGGTGAATATCTATATTTATATGGTTTAAAAAATGGGTGGTAATCCTATACTTCTTGGTGCACAGTAAAAGCATGTTCCAAACTTTTATAATAACCTGATACAATAATATAATGAAATTTAAAAAAGATACAGTATATAATATACCTAGATCTTACCGCTTCCTCATAAAAGTACAGCAAATTCAAATATCCATATCTTCCAAATGGGTATTTGAAAAACCTACGAGAAGGAAGAAGAATAACAAACTAGATGGATATTCGACAAATAAAATACGATGATAGATATCAAACAACGAAAAATTTGCTAGTGTGATGAGGAAGCTAAATCTGTGATAGAGATGATAAACGGTTAAGATTATTAGTTGTAGATATAGGATTAATATGTAGTGTGTAGTTGATTTTGGTAACGGAAGGAAGATTCTTGGGATCTTCTAAATAAGCATGGGAAATAATTTAATTTTTTTTCTGTCATTTTTAAATATTTATATTGTTTAACAATTTCACACGTAAGCTAATTGCCAACTGGCTGAAAAAATAAATAATAAATTATGTTAGTTTATGATTGATATGATCATTGACATTTAACTAAAAATTTCGATATCGAACTTAGAAAAAAAAAATCGTAATATGAAATGGCTTAGTTATCGATAGGTTAGTAAATATCCGTTAAGGTTATCTTACTTAAAAGTGTCAATACACATTTATTGACACATAAAGATTTTTTTTTAGTTTGTTATAAATTTCTATAATAATATCAGGTTAATATAATTAGGGAAAAGGGTCAAAAATATCCTCAACTTTGTTTTATTAGTTGACTATGCTCTTACTGTTAAAGTGAAGTTATTTTTACCTCTACCGTTACTAATTTCACCATATATACCCCTCTTTTGACGGAAAGCCCCAAATCAACTTAAATTAACCAGAATATTAAAAAAACGACCCGTTACCCATTTTTAAACCCATGCCCGACCCTCTAACACTTAACCCAAGAGATGAACAAAGGGAAAATAGGGGAGGAAGAAGCAATAACTTCAACCTTTGTTTTCCCATTTTTCCGACCAGCGTCTCCTCTCTACGCTGCTGTCCAACCACCAAACAACCACCCCTAAACGACCCCATTTTTTTCCGTTTTCACAGTCACCATCACCCACTTTCTGGCCGGTGACCAAGCCCACCTGAAACCAGTCCATTCCGGCGAAAAACAATTTGTAAACCACCTCACAACCAGACGCCAACTCTGGCGAACCAGACCACGTTTTACTGCCTCTTTTCTCCAGCCAAAATGTCACCAGAAAACACCCAAATCGACCCTATTGGTCGACTTCCCTCAACCCATCTTCCTCCTCCAACTAGAAACTTCGGTGAACCACATCGGAAACACCTCCAAACAACCACCACTCACCTCCAAATCGCTAGAAATCACCACCCCAAAACATCCTTTTCTGCCGCCGCCTCATCGACACGGAAAAACCATCGCGAACATTCTCAACTCCATGAGCTCGTGAAACTCAACAGCAACAAGCAACCACCATCGTTGTTGTTTCTCTTCCCCTTCCCTTTCACGATTTTGTTTGTTTTGCAGGTTGCAGATCTGCATTTTCAGGGAACCAGAACTCATTAGCCCTCCAGCTCGACAACATCAATCAACTCCGTCAAAAATTACTTTCTTTTATTGTTTTGCTCTTTTTGTTGTTATATTTTACTGTGTTTCAGGTGAATTATTTGACTCTCATTTCAAACTCCGACCATCTTATTGTTTTTTAATGATTTTTAGTTATTAATAATTTTTGGGTGAACATTGTTCTTTCTTTCAATTTGTGTTATTCCAAATGTGACAGTATTAAGCACTTTGGGTGATGCTTTGTTTTATTAATTCCCATGTTAAAAATGAAATGATAAAATTGTTTCAAAAAAAAAAATCGAGCAAAGTACCTCCGACGATTTCAGCAGTAAATGTTTTAATGGTGGAAGGAGATGAAGAAGATTAAACAAATGGGTTTGGGGTTTTAATTGAGTATGAATTAATTTGGTTAAGTGGATCATGTTTGGATTAAAAGAGAAACGGGTCATTTTAATTGAAATTGGGTAATTTTGGTTGATTTGGGGCTTTCCGTCAAATGAGGGGTATATATGGTGAAATTAGTAACGACAGGGATAAAAATAACTTCACTTTAACGGTAAGGGCATAATCAACGAATAAAACAAAGTTGAGGGGTATTTTTTATCCTTTTCCCATATAATTATAATTTGCTCCTACACTCGATAAAAGTTGCTATGAATACAATCTCAAATTATTGGGAAGAAAAAAGTAATACTAGCATTTAATATAGATGACAACACAATAGCTTGACCATAAGACTTTTTATATGCTTTTACGCTGTATTTTTAGCTTTAATAAATCTTATATGACGTGAATTTAGATTAATTGAAATGTTAACCCCTATACCAAAGCATGAACATAGATATTTTCTTACTTAATTAAGAAGACTAGCCACAATAATTTGTGATAGCGTCGTTCGGATAATCCTAGCATCTATTCAAAATAAATAAATTTTTGACACTTTTTTATTATTTTAAATAATGAATCTTTTAAAGCTCAAATATGTATTAATTTTTTATTTTTTTTTGAGTATGATGTTAAAAAATGCACATGATCCATGATACATTTCTTCTTCTAATTTGAAAGACTACCAATCATAATTAATTTAGAATTACATAAATACGTGTAATTATATATGTGTTATAATCCCCAAATCATACGTAAGGTTTTTTTTTCTAGCATTGCATTGCTGAAAGAACAAGATGTTTTATGTCTTGGTTTAAAAGACCAATCATATGTATGTTTTCATACCTAGTTTTATATTCATGATGATTTGTCATGATATATGGATGTGAAAAAGATAATAGTTTCCGTCTTATAAGTTTTATTTGGTCATAATCTGTGGTGGAGTCAAAGTAACAAGTTCGCTCCAAAAAATTAATATGTCATGTCACTTAAATTTGATTAGTCGAATGGAATCATGTTTCTATCACAACTCCTTTTATTCTAAAAATATAAATAAGGGTCTTCATAATTCAAAAAAGGGACCAAGAATTCTAACAAGAAGCTAGTGAAAAGCTCGTGGCCCAAAAGCCACATATTTTTCTACAAGCTACAAGTATAAAAATTCAAGTATTCAAGTTCAAGAATGATCAAGATCAAGACCAACGGATTCAACAACAAGCTCGAAGCCCTTGAATTCAAGTAAAAGTCAAAATGAAGAAAAAGTTCAAGTTCAAGTTCATCAAAGATTCAAGAACAAGCTCTAAATTAAGCCTTTGAATCCAAGATCAAGATCATCAAGTTCAAGTTCATATCAAGTTTATCAAATTCACAAATCAAGATCAAGAACAAAATTCAAGATCAAGCTCAAGAGCCCTTGAATTATATCTGAAAAGACGAAACAGAGGAATGATAGAGATTGTAACACTCGCACATTGAAATCAACAAATATGATTGTTGCATTATTTTCCAATCTTGATTATTGTTTTCTCAACACAAATTTTATTGTCTACAAGATTTTTAAGGAAATCTTCAATCTTTGTTACAACAACATGTAAAAGTGTGGTCTGAAGAAGAGAAAAGATGTATACATATTTTATTTCTATCTTCGTGAGGTAAGGAGATTTTTTTGAATTTATAGATTCTCAACTCAAAAGAAAAATATTCAATGCAAAATTATAAGAAATTTCAAGTCCTCCTTTATATATGATATGTGATATGAAATGGGTAAATTATTATACTAATAATTATAAGTATAAGTATGGAAATAATGCATTGATAAAAAACTGACTCAAATCGAACCATAAATACTTCTACACCTTAGTGCAATACTTTAGGTTAAAGTTGTTTTGTCCTAAAGTTACTTGAACTTGCAACAATGGGCTCCTAACAAGTTTTTTTCGCTTTTCGCTATTATGTGCTTAGATAAAGTCAAATTTTGAAATTTATGATTTTGAGTTTCCTATTAAATATATAGCTCATTTTAATTACTAAATTCATGATTAAATATTTGTATGCATTTATTGAAATTTCTAATATATATTTATATACCAGATCTAAGAAAAAATATTGAATTAATTTGATCCTTATTTATTATAATCCGCACCCATACGCTAGCACACTTATAACATCCACACAAATTAATCATACCTCACAGTGTAAGAGAGATTTCAAAATTGAAGAGGAATAAGAAAAATCACAAAATTTAAGATCAATAATTTCAAAACTCATACAATCATATAAATATTTAATTATATATAAGATTATAAATTTCAAAAATATTATTACTTTCTTTTTAAACATTTATATTCAGTCAAACTACAACAAACAAAATCATAGTAAACCATAAAATAGAGAGTTCAAAATCAAATTTGTTCCATAGAAACAATAGAGAATTACCAAAGACTCTTTACATTTCTATCTTTTCAAGAACCAAGCTTGCAAATTAAACCAAAATATACCTAGTGACATAAAATCAACCTTCTCTCCAATAATCAAAACCTCTCAAATTAAAGAAAAATAAAAAGATTTCAACTCCTCATGTTCTTCATCTTGTTCCAACCCTTCTTGCAAGAATCTCCCACAATCTTTACTCCCTTCTTGAAAATGATCTTCAACTCTTGTGTTCTCTCCTTCACTTGCTTCTCAAAACTTCCCATATTTAACTTTCCCTATAAAAATATATTAAAAATATCACAAAATCAAAACCCTAGAAAAGACAGAAGGGCGAAAACCGTCTTATCTTAGAGTAAGGTTAGTTCACTTTTTTTTTTTTTTTAATCAATAAGTAAGACATTTTAACATTTCAAATGAGAAAAATAATTAAATATGAAAGAGTTCTTTTTTTCCATCAAGATAACTTCTTTTTTTAAAGTAAATCAAAATTAGATAAAATTCAAATAAAATAGAAAATTTAAGTAACAGTTATAAACTTGCAATAACGATATATTCTTACCAATATCTTAGCGACTTCTATGCAATGCAATAATTTTGTTGGCTTACGCTACGAGTAATTTAAAGTAGCAAGCAAGAACTTATATGCACAAATATTTCTTAGATGTGAAGAGAATGTTCAATCAAAAAGTAAAAGTTTTTAAAGGAGTTGGGCTACGTGGGATCCAACTCATAAGGTACATTATGAGTATATTTTAGAAGATATAGACGTGAAGGGAGTGTATATCATTTCTTTAGTTTTTTTTTTAATATATACTTTTTTTAATTATACTTTTATGAATTTAAAAGAATGACATTTGGTCTTTAAAGGTTTATGAGCTATTGTACAGAAGTAGGTTTATTTATTGCACGTTCATTTTTGAAGGATAGTAATTGCGGATTTTCTTGAGGTTTCAAATCCTGCTTTACTTGAACTACAAGATGATGGTTATTTAATTTAGTGGGTGTTTGATCATGTTCTATTATGAAATTTGGTATAATAATAATTTTTTTATTGTTAAAATGAAAAATGATATTTGATAATTGAAGTTGTGTTTGGCTATGAATACAGATTAAAATTATTTTTTTACTTTTTGTAAGGAATTTGAAGTGAAACGATTTCAAATTTTATTTTGTTATTTTTCAAATTCTTGAAAATTCAATTTCAATTTTTTTCTGTCAAACGCCTCCTTAACTTTTGGTACAAAACTGTTGGAAAAGAAATGCTTTATTTCAATTTATGCCTTTGAAGACTTTATTTCTGCTTTTCTTTTCCCTTTAAATAAAGTTGCTGCATAATACAACATAACAAAGACTCAAGAACCAACAGGATTATGGTGGAGTGATAAGTACTCCTTCATTTTTAATCAAGAGGTCTTGGATTCGAATCTCCTTGGGTACGGAATCGCCTTTGTTAGGGGAACACTTTATCCCCAATTTGGGACTTCCCGGCGTGAATCTGAATTTAGTTGGGTTCTAATGTGAATATGGAACACCGGGTAGGAAAAAAAAAGACTCAAGAAAAGGTAAAAGAATTAATAGGGGATGAACCCAGAAAAAGTAAAATTTAAGTAGTTCATATGTATTTGGTAGACATTTTTTAACGTAAAAATGAATAAGTTTATAAATATATTTTAATGACAGAAATAGAATAAAGAAATAAATAAAATGATATGTCTTAGGAAAAATGTTTTGAAGACTACAAAAGATATTATGGATAAATGGTAAAAGATTTAATCAAATCAGTATTTTTATGAGATGTAAAATGATACGCTGAGGTGATTGACTTATAATTTTTGGTTGATTTTAATTTAATTTACAAGTACTTGTATGATGATGAGCATTGTTTTGTGTTTATGTTAAATTGAGTTATGATTTTGATGATTAACAAACAAACATGAACAACCTATTTATTTTGATGGAAGGAAACAAATTCCTTGAAAACTTGAAAAAAAACAACATATCATTTCTTTTGAATCAAATCCCACCAGCCAAGTAAGTACCAACTTCAATTATTCTCTTATGATATTATTCACATGATGTCACATGGAAAATTTTAGTACTAAAGGCTTCAAAATCTCAATAATTTAACAAGGGAGGAAATGCAACATGACTCAAGCATGATGGAATATAAACTTCATTATTATAGCAAGAATAATGACCCTATCTATTCCCATCCAAAATTACCAAAAGAATTAATTAAGGACGATAAAATTAGTCGATGAAAACATGATGGTCTTGCAACCATTGTCAACCTTTAAAATGGGAGGTCTTGAACTCTTTACCCCTGCTTGATTCGTGGTTAAAAGTCAAAATGTTGGGCCAAATTTTATTAAAATTGAAGGTTTGCTTATGGGGAAAGTGGGGGCGAAAATTCAAGACACCACACACTTTCAACGCCATTCTTGTAAATAGGGGTGTGCACTATTTGGATTAAACTGAAAAATCAAATCAAATCAAACCGAATTCTAATTTGGATTGGTTTTTTGGATTTTTGGTTTGGTTTTGGATTTATAATTTACTTTGTTTGGTTTTTTGGTTTGGTTTCAAATTTAGAAAAATGAAAACCGAAATAACTGAATTATATTATA
>JAJOOH010043739.1:0-12514 GCA_029582605.1 Solanum gracilifrons
AACAAAAAAGAGAGAAAAATTCTGAAATTTGAAAAGGAAGAAGGGATTAGGGAGAATAAATAGTTAGAGAATAGAGAGAGAAAAAAATCTTTAAAATATGCCAAATATTAAAGAAAAATGGCTCTTTTACGTTTTTTACCGTTGGACCTTTATGATGTGGCAAAAAATCACTTCCTCACGCGCCTAGTAGAGTGTGTTGTCAGTTTCTACGCCATGTGGACGAAAAAGGTGCACGCGACAGAGGAATAAACAAGTTCGGAGGGGTAATTAAAACAAAATTTAGTTTAGGTGTACACCGTATAAAAAGCTTCAAGTTCAGGGGGGTAGTGAGTACTTCTGCCTATACTTATTTGTTGATTGTACCATCTGGTTTATGGGGGCCAGTTGGGTTATGTTTGTTGTTTGTACCTTCCAGGCTTATGAGGGTCCGGCTAGGTTATTGTTTTACTATATTCTATTCTTTGTTATCTTTCTTTGTTAGTTGATAGGTTTGACTTTAGAATTGTGGCTGTGGATCCTGGTGGCCCTGGTTGGTTGACTTTGTTTCTTAGTTACTTATGAGTAGGTTGTTGGCTTGTGGTCCAGGTACGTTCTTGACTAAGCTTTTTACCCCTTGTACCTTGTCTATATTCTATTCTGCATGTTTACTTTAGCATCCCCTATTTAGTTATTTGTGATATGTTTTTCTTATTACTTGTTGTTTATGCTTGTGTTATCTTTGAGCTCAGTCGGTCGATGCCTACTAAGTACCATTTTTAGTATTCATACTACACTCCTGCTCCCTACAAATTCTAGTTTGAGTTATCATCGTTGCTTTGGATTCGTGTGGTGAGTGGTAGATTTGCACTCATTTGAGGCCTATTTAGCTCAATAATTAGTGTCCTCAATGCCGAATTATGTCATATTCTAATTTATATTATGATGATTTGCAGCTATGAAGGCTAATGGAAAAGGCAAGGATGAATGTCTGAAAGAATTGACAAAAATGTAAAAAAAGTGCAAACTATACATTGATGATCTCCAAACAAGAAAGGTAGATCGCCTAGTGAGCATGAACTCACCCAAAGTGATAGTGCACAACACTTGTGTTTAACGAGACAAGTCGTCGAACTTCAAAAGAAATGATGATTCGCTGAATGAGAATGACGACCTTTTTGACCATCGCCCAAAGTAACAGTGCAAGGAGAAAAATTGAAGGCTCGAAAGGAAAACTAAGGTGGTACTTGGCGATACCCCGAATGTGAAAGGCAGACTCAAACGAGCTCGCTGACTGATGTTCAAAAATTTGAAGCCTAGAGCAAGACAAGGCAAAATGAAACATAATCGGCAATTCGCCGAATGAACTCGGCGAGCCCGACTAACTTTGTTCAAAGGGTAGCATGCTGAGTTTTGGGCCAAATTTTGGGAAGCTATAAATAGCCCAAAGGAGAGAGAAAAAGAGAGAGCTTAGAAAGCAAAAAAGAAAGTTTCAGATTGAGAGTTGAAAACTATGAAGGAACTTGTGAATATTCTAGAGAGAAAAACACTTTACTTTGTGAAAAACACTTTCTAGTTTTTGGGGTTTTTCAACTTTGCTCTTGAAATTGACAAATTGAATGTAACACCCTAAAAATTTTTTGAGCTAAGACTCGAACCATCCTTCGTTGTGAGTAGGATTTTGTCGAGGAATTTAAAATTTTCATAAGTGTTAAGGTCACTAGATGTATCACTATAACATCCCACCTTAGAAAGAACTAGAATTAGAAATAAATTATTTTTAGAAAGAGTAAATTTAGAGATTTTGACAAGTTATGCTAAGTATGAGTTTTGGGTCAACTTCAAACAACCATAACTTTCATTATAAGATGTGTTAGGTGGCTCATAAGATATCAAATGAAAGGTCTTGGAATCCTCTTTTCAACACTACCGAGTTTCCTAATTTTCCAGCTCGTATGAGAGAGATATGCCCATTTGAAGTCAGGTTGTCCAGTTAAGGAAAGTTACCCAAAAATACGAAGGGTATTTTGGTCTTTTCCTTACCCAATCAGCTTAAAACAAATTTTAGTAATATTTTGGGGACAAATCTGATTTGGGTCAGTTTTCATAAATCCAAATACGCTTAGGGTTTTTGAAGAGAGTTCATTCAAGTCATTCCTAAGTTCTTCTAAAGTTTTGGGTCAACTTCAAACGACCATAACTTTTAGCACAGTATGAGTTAGGAGACCCATAAGATATCAAATGAAAGAACTTGAAATCCTCTTTCCAACACCACTAAGTTTGCTAATTTTCAAGCTCGTATGAGGGAGATATGTCCATTTGAAGTCGGGTTATCCTAATAAGGAAAGTTACCCAAAAATATGAGGGGTATTTTGGTCCTTTCCTTACCCAATCGGATTTAAACATTTTTAGTAAGGTTTTAGGAGTCTAAGCTGATTAGAATCAGTTTTACTTGTTCCTAAAATATGCTTAGGGTTTTTGGAGTAGTTCAAGAAGACGAAAAGAGGAGAAAAGGAAGAGCATTCAAGATTTTTATGATTCTTCGAGGGATTTTGCCAAGGATTTTATCCTAAGAGGTATGTAAGCTTCCATAGTATTGGGTTTGTTCACCCACACATTAATCATGAGTTTCTTTTACGAATTTCATCCATGAGATTGATTATATTGATAATCTTGTTGAATTCTTGAAGTTTTGTGCTTCGTTTTTGATAATGAAGTTCTTGAGGTGAGAGTTGCGAATGAGTGTTGTTCTTGGTGGGTTTTTGGTGTAGAATTATCTATAATTAGGTTGGGTTTAAGGATCCAAAAAAGTCTGGAGGAAATTATTCGAGTTTAGATGAGGTAGGGCTGGAAAAAAATTTGAAGAAAATTTCGTCGGATTAGTCTTGAACGTGGATGGGGTGGCGCTCCCCTGTAGTGCCTGAGGGACTGGCGCCCTGCGCCTGCAATACACCCCAGACAATCCTCAATCGCATGAGGGCTGGTGCGGTGCGCCACTGCTGTGCCAGGGACGTCAGGTCCTTTCAGCCTCCGTTCTTCTTTCCGTACTCGATCTTTCGAAACATGTCTTCGCTCCCTTAGTGATTTTTACTATCCAAACTACATCCAATCATCAAGAAATCTGATATATCAAGTCTTGATCCCTGAATTAATAATTCAAATTCAAAGAAGAGTCAAGAGTAGAGTTCAAGCAAGTCTTGGAGTTATATTGTGAATCCTTCGAGATCAACTATCGATTTGAGTAAAGTTTGAGAAAGTCCCTTTGAGTCTTTTCGAGGATTCTTCTACAATATCTTTTAAATTGTTTTAAGACTCGAGTAAGTGATTATGAGAAGGAGGAGAATGTATTCATGATTCAACATTATCATTGAGATCCTTGAGTTATGTCGTTCATGCCCATAATTTCGCGTGAACTCCATAACTTGATTTTCTTTGAGAGGAGTAGTATCTTCAAGTTCTAAGTCTCGAGTATTGAGTTCCTAATCATTTTGGGATTATATTCCTAATCATGGGACTACTACATGTTACTAATGAAGGTCCTTGATTTGAGTAGTTCATGCCCATAATTTCGCATGATCCATATTAGTCGAGCAGTTTTGAGATGAGGAGTATTATTAAGTCCTTGAGTTGAGTAGTTCATGTCTATAATTCCTCATGAAACCTCTGAGTTGAACATTCTTAAGATGAGTAGAATAATTGAGTCCTTAAGTTCTGAAGTTGTTAAGTTTCGAGTATTAAGTTCTATGTATGGTTATTGAAAACCTTGAATTGAGTAGTTCACGTCCATAATTCGGCATGAACCCTATTTTAAGAAGTCTTTTGCAAATCTTTTTAAATTTGTTTTAAGACTTGAGCATATGAGTTGAGGAAGAGTAGAGTTGGGTTTATTTTCTTTAAAATGATATATGGGAACTAAGTAATCCCAAGAGTAAATGTTTTTACATTTAAATAGAGAGGAAACACCGATTTCCAAAAGAATTTTCATGAGTAGTTCTGAGTACCACCTATTTTAAGAGAAAGAGTTTTGAAGTATAAATATAAGGGGACTATGTATTCTAGATGTTTGCGTAATCAAGACACAACTTCCATTTCGAGTGTCTACAATCGTACAATAGTAATATAACCCAATTGAATGGGTTGGGGTCGAGTCCCAAAGGAGCGGATCCTAAAAATTAATGGTTAAGCGCAAAAAATGCTAAAGTTAACCGTAGCGAAAAACATTATCGAGTATAAACATACTAAATTTAAAAGGGATGATGCAAGCGTCAATTATCAATGGGGGTTTGTAGTCAAGTAACAACTAAAAAACAGTAAAAATATAAGAAACTGAGATAGAGAGATGGAATTCTTGGGATGTGATAGGAATACGAGATAGACTAAATTATCGGGTACATGCTTTTGATAGTAAATTGTTGAGTATTTGTGACTAGGCTAGCCTATAGTGGGGGTAAATTCTCTCTTGAGCAACTTACGCCGAATAAACTCGATTTCTCTCGAACATCGAGTTGCCGTATTAAGCATAGCCTCCGCCTTAGCTCATTCACTCTCTCGAGATGAATGTGTGCGAAAAGGACTAGGGTTCACTCTCTCGAGCTGAACCCATGTCGACACAATACCACCGGCTATCAGTTTAGTAGTCTTAGTTTTACGACCTCTCTCTTGAGCAAATCGAAAATACTAAGATGAAATCGTATTTGCAATTACAACTCCATTAAGTTCATACACAACTACAAAATGAAATGACATTTAAACAACAAATAAACCATCAACAAGCAAGACCTAGCAGATAATATAACCCATATTCACAAAATCACACTCCAAGAATTGGGGTTTTAGCTAGACATGCAAAAGAGATAAAAATTGATACCAAAACGTGTTACCATCAAATGGGTACGATAAATAAAGTCTTTAAACAGGTCAAGGATGAAGATTCTTGACTACCCACTTCCAATTTCTTGGAGTTGAAACCCTTTAAATCTTCAAGGCTCAAGAACAACGTCTTCAAAAATGTAAAAACTATTTTATTCTAAAACTTAGTTCTCCAACAGCTTAATACTAAGCTACAGATTTAAGCGGGTATTTATAGTTGTCAAAAAGTGTGCTGCGAAGGATCCACTCGGCGCAGTTAGTCGGGATCGCCGAACAACTCGGCGATCCGCCCTTTGGTCTTCGCCTTTTAGCTTTTGCCTTCAGGATCTTCACGTTCTGAATCATTGGGTGATATGGTTATGCTTCGCGGAACTGTTCGGCGATTCGCCGACTGCTCCCTTACCTCGCAGACTTGATCTTTTTCTTCAAATTTAAGCACACTGGAACATTAGGCGAGGTTGTAGGCCTTTCGGCAACACGCCTAATGGATTAGGCAATCGTCATGCCGTCTTTTCTTCCTTCTTTCAGCCACTTTGTTCCTTTTTGCTCGATAGCGTCCATGCTTTGTCTCTTAACTCAAAGACCTGAAACTTAAGGATTTTCATTAGATATAGAGACAAAATATGCATTGAGGACACTAATTATATAAAAAATATAGCCCTAAATGTGTCCAAATTGTGGACTCATCAACACCCCCAACTTAAACTTTTGCTTGTCCTCAAGTAAACTAGAGTTCAGCTGTTCAAAAAGGGTGTCTTAAACAGTGCTACACAAGAATCAATCATAAATGCACACAACAAGACTCACTTTACTCATGCAAAGATCAATTGTGTACTCAAAGATTCAAGTTGTTACTCACGATTATCAAAGAATCTCATGCTCACAGTACTTGCTTAAAATGCAAGTTCAAGCTCAACAAAAGTGTTCAAATGCCCTCACACAAAGAAAGATTTCATATTCACACAAATGCAACGCTCACACTAAAAAAGAGGAACATAATGCATAATTTTACCCATAGGTTTACCCGTATTATCCAATCGACATTTGTTTCAGCTCACTCAAGATCTAAAAGGTCTTTTTAAGGCTTGTAATGGGGTTGAGTGCAAAGGTATGGTCTTTTAGGCTCAGTGACTTTCATCCTCATGAAATGTGGTGCTCAGAACACTTCTTTTCCTCTTCATTCATCATTTTCTTTAGTGCTCATAAGTCATCCTATTATTCACTTCTCAAGGATTGTTTGAGAACCCCATTTCTTTTGTACTTTTCAACTTTATTCCACAACTTTTCTTTTTCATTCTTTTTCTTTTTCTCTCTTTTTTTTTTTTATATGGAGGGGTCCCATTTTTCTCAACACCATGGGTTTAAGGAGACTTTTCTTGCACTTCTTGACTTTCCCTTTTATTTTCACCACACCCCCAACTTAGGCTTTTGGCCTAAGTTTGCTATTCAATCAATCACGATTCACGAGGATTAAGGGTAATGGGTCAAGAAAGGTCATGTTGTCATCAAGTTTCTTCCAAGGAAAGGTAAGGTTCAAGGGGTGTCCAAGAGAGGTTCACACACTCACAAGGTAGGCCACAAGAGAGGTATATGTCAAATTGGCTCACATTCTTCGAAGTTGCCTAAGATCATATCAAAAGATAGACTTACTTAGTCGACCGGACCAACGGGGAAAATTCTAGGTGTTGTCATGCATGGTTCATAGTAAGCTCATCACACAAGGCATTGACACTAAAGTCAAACAAGACTTCACACTTTCGCTAGTGTGCAACGATCATCACAAGAGACTCGATTTAATAATTGGCTAGTCACAACAAGATGCAAAGAGTTCACATATTGTCTATACAACTTCACTTGGCCTCATCGTAGCCACACATTCATGTTTGTTCGATTAAGAGCACTATTCAAGTCATCGGTATTGATCGGAATCGATACTCAAATTTGTGAAAGAACAACCACATTCAACATAGAAGGGGTGGCAAAAATTTTCAAAAGGGTCAAAATCATTTTGCAATATAAAATACGGAGCAACAAGCTTAAACATCCACAAAAATGCAGTATTAATACAGTTATAAATTTCAACCCAAATATATAAACAAAACAAATTGCACAAAGGTAGCCTCACCCCACCACAAACAAAAACGATTTGTCCTCAAATGCGAATAAAGGTATCCAAAAGTAGAAGTAAGTAAGACAGAGAGGGAGGTAAAGAAAGGATCTGTCTTTGCAGTCTCACTATCTGTCTGGGCCTCAGTGCCTGGTGTGGTACTCTGAATATGGGCATCAGTGCCCAGAGTAACCTCAGGAGGAATAGTAGTGCCAGATCCACTAGGAGCTACTGTGGATGTCTCAGTCGGCGATGTCTGGATCACCGGCTGCACAACCGTCTCCACAAGATCTGGCAAATCTCTAAATATGCTCTTCTTTCGGCTGTCTCTCATCTCATCATTATGTACCGCTATCTACTCTTTGTCGGTCTCTGCATCTGACTCCTCATTTATGTGCCATCCCTCTGTACTGCTCTAGTCGTAGCTGGAGGAATCCCCGAAGTCTCAGGAGCATCCTCGTCATCTGCACCCTGAATTAATGAAGTGAAGTTGGTAGACTTCAAATAGTCTACGTCCTTCCTCAAATCTGCTATTTCGGCTTTCAAAGCTGAAACCTCAGATGTCTTCCCTTGTCTGCTTTCACAAGCAGTGACTCTAGTAGCCAGATCATCAACAGAGACTCTAAGGGGGCTCAGTGTCGCCAAGATAGCACTCTCAATCATTTCTGGGATGGATCTCTCCAATCGAGTCGCCCTCAAAACCGCTGAATAGGCCAGATTCCCCATTTTCAGGATCATGGCCTCATTAATCCTGACAGGCTGGGAGGAGGAGAAAGCCCTTGGGACCTATGGAGAAAAGGAAGGAGCGGGTGTACCTGAAGTCTCAGAGGCCGGCGTAGGCGAAGATGCCTCTGCAGGTAATGAGTCAACGTCCACATTCAGAGAAATATCTGCCGAAACTGCTCTTCTCTTGTCAGCCTCTTCTTGTATGTACTCGGCCTCAATACGCTGGATGTTAGTGGAGGATGAATGGGTGACCTCAATATCCCTCGCAGTGTCCCGAGGTACTCCAGCACGCCGGCACAGCTCAGTGATCAGGACTGGAAATGGCAAAGAAATCTGCTTCTGTTTGGCTCTCATGGCCATCTCTTATGACATCATCAGTCCCGGATCGATCCGTCTCCTAGACATGATAGAGCCAAGGCAAGCTGCTTTCAGATGGCGCAAAACGAACTCGTTCTGGGATAGCATTTTGGTGTTGCTGATAAAGCCAAACCAGAACCTAGCAGCAATGCTCAAGTCCCTTTTCTCAATAGGAGCTCCTGCATCCATCCACCTCGGGGTGGTGTCAGATATCAGATGAGCCAACCAAACCGTCAAGTCATCTAGGGACTGAGCAATAGGTAACCCCTCGTAAGGAAGTGCAGAGTGCAGCGGTCTATTCAAAAGGGTGTTAATATATTCACTGTCGCACCCAACTTATTTGCCTCTGACCATGACCGACTTCATCGATCTGAATTCGCTTGCCTTCTTCTTGCTTTTGGGCACCAACTCCACATAAGTTGTAAAGAATTCCCAAACCCAGGAAGGAATGTATGAGCCTCGGGGCCTAGTGAACTGCTCAAACTCATGGTAGTGGATGGTGTCCCTGACACTGAGGTACTTTCCCTCCAGGCCCTCTGTAGATAACAACTTCTCCTCTAGGATGGTCCGTAGTCCATCACCTTTCAATATGTTCATCAGTCGAGGTGGAGGAGCGATAGGGAGTGCAGGGGTCACTGGAGGTGCCTGAGTTGGCACTGAACCTGTTTCAGAAGGGGTGGCAGCTGAGGGAACTCTGGTGGGCGAGGATTGAGAACTAGCCTGGTGTCTATTCCTTCGGTGAATCAGAAGGTCCTCATCTTTCGGTTCAGAAAAATCAGCCCGGGTGTCAGTAGCTACTTTCCTAGTTATGTGCTTCTTTCTTTTGCTTGTCTCCTGATGAGAGTTTTTGCCTTCACTTCTGTGGGAGATTTGACCCCCTTCGTTTATACTAATGCCCTGTGCTGTTTTCTTGGGTGGCATGGTTAGATTTGTACGTACCATATCTGCAAAAGATCGGGAGAGATTATGAGAAAATCTAACCTAAGCACAGAAAATCTATTGCAGACAGACTCGCCGATCCAGTCGGTGAGTCACCGGCCCTCGTTGGCGATCTAGGTTGGGCTCACCAAAGGGAATGTCGAAAAAATTATAGCAAGTCGGCAATGGGAAGGCTCTTTCGGCGATCAAAGGTTAGTCCGCTGAAAGTTGCAGTGCAGTAAAGGTTCAAGGGTGCAGACAAAATGCGATCAAGAATACTTTCGGCAACCTCAAGCTTCTCGCTGAAAATTACATAATCAAACAACACATATAGCCTGAAATTTAAGGCGATAAGGGGTGATTTGGTGAACCACCGAGTGGTTTGGTGAGCTCGACCCAGCTCGCCAAACTACCCAACGTGCCTATTTTCAATCCACCTTCTCAAATTCAACACCGGTACCCCCAAAAATAAAATCAAAACATGCAATAGCTAAATTAGGCTCAGACCCATAACACCCATAGCATCCATCACCCCATAATACTCAGAATTTTTCCGATTTGGCCATTTGACGACAATTGCCCTTAAGAAGTGTCTCACCTTTTTTTATCATTGAGCAATATACGTCATTTAGCGCAAACACGGGCTACTTAGACTTCACCCAATCAATCTAAACAACATGCAAGCACAACCCAATAAAATTTCAATTATTTAAAAACACACAAATTACGGGGATTCGATGATCAAAGCAATACGGGTAAATTTTTTAAATTAAAATCGGCATTAAGACAATTTATTCCTATTAGAGAGGCCCAGCACACATCACTAAGATACAATCAGTGCAAATGAGCACAACATCTTCAAAAGTAAACTCGGGGTTCGGAAACCAACCTTAGATGTCGATTAAAATAAGATTAAAATGCTAGGCGGCAAAGAAATCCTAGTTTCGAGCACCAATCAACAACCATAATACTAATGAAAAGCAAGAATATTGAGAATACTAACTTGGTGTGAGTTTGTGAGGTTTAAAAGTGAGGGAAAGTGAAGACTTTGAAACTTTTAAAACCTTTGGTCATATATAACCGTCCAGTTCGCGACCATTCAGCGACATTAGTCGCGTCCGCCGATCCACTCGGTGAAGCGCCGAATGGTCACTTACCCCACCGATTTCTATAAGACCTGCATTTTCTTGGGGGTTAAGACGGCGATTGTAATCATGGTCGTCGACTCGCCAAACTGCTCTTGAGCTCGCCGAGTTTTACAGGGTCTGAGTTGAAATTATGTTGAGCCATACAACGAATCAAGTCAGGCACGCCGACCTCTTCGGAGATACGCCGACTGGACCATTTGCTTGCCAATCTGCATTTTCCAAACACTTTCCGCATTTAAACCTGCACAACCATCACACCATTATTTACAAAAACAAAACTAAAACATTAAATGGTTTTGGGTTGCCTCCCAAACAACGCCTTAGTTAACGTCGTGGCACGACGCAAGTCAACACTCAAACCTCATTTTTGGGGTTAGCCATAGTATCACTAAGCAACCCCCTGTTTTACTGCGAATTGAGAAGGGTCAACGCATGACCCGTGGCGGAGCCACCCTATCTTTAGGGGGTTCATCCAAACCCCATTTGGTGGAAAATTATATTATTTTTACATGGTTAAAATATTTTTTTATGTATATATAGTAGATGTCGAACCCCCTTAGGCTACTTAGTGTGTTTATTTCTTCAGATTTTGGATCCTCTAATTAAAAATTATGGCTCCGCCACTGCGCATGACCCATAAGGTTCTTGACCAGCTGGACAAATTTGTAATGAGAACCAATCATTTGCTTCATCACTTTGATACTCTCCTTCATTTCTTCCGGTTCTCTATCCTGCCAGTCACCTTGTGGAGTATGATTGAGAGCATTCCCTCAATGCGTTTAACCTCATTGTCATTTGGCCTTCTTCGCTCATGAGGAGGGATGTATTTATCCTTCTTTTTGCATTGGCCTTCGATCACCACCATATTTTTGGTCAACTCATCTTTCTGAGTCATTAGTGTGGCCAACATGAAGTCTTCTTCTACTTCTTGGTTCGTTTCAGCCATTTGATCAAGCAATTGAGTTGCTATTACATATGGTTGTTTTGCAATTCCTTCCGGAATGAGTTGGTCGACCAACACCTTGTTTCCTGGACCAAGACTTCTATAGAAACAGTCAAGGAGAGCTATGTCGGGAATTTCATGAGTTGGGCATTGAATTATCAATTCTTTAAATCTTGCCCATGACTTAAGGATCCGTTCACTTTCCAATTGCTTGAAGGTTAGGATGCAATCTCCGAACATCATTACTTCTAATGGAGGAAACTTCATTAGCTCGCAAGTATTATTCGATACACTCACCTCCCCTACTTTAACGTACCAACATGCAAAACAAAACTAAGAATTAGGTAAGTAAACTACGATTAACAAAAACAAAATTCGTCTTAATCAACAATTTTCACGTAGCAGCACTCCCCAACAGCGGCACCATTTTGATGTTTGCGTAATCAAGGCACAACTTCCAATTTGAGTGTCTATGATCGTACAATAGTAATATAACCCAACCGAATGGGTTGGGGTCGAGTCCCAAGGGAGCGGTTCCTGAAAATTAATGGTTAAGCGCAAACAATGCTAAAGTTAACCGCAGCGAAAAACATTATCGAGTATAAACATACTAAATCTAAAAGGGATGACGCAAGCGTCAATTATCAATGGGGTTTGTAGTCAAGTAACAACTAAAAAATAGTAAAAATATAAGAAAACGAGATAGAGAGACGGGATTATTGGGATGTGATAGGAATATGGGATAGACTAAATTAACGGGTACATGCTTTAGATAGTTAATTGTTGAGTATTTGTGAGTTGTCTAGACTATAGTGGGGGTAAATTCTCTCTCGAGCAACTTACCCCGAATCAACTCGGTTTCTCTCGAACACCAAGTTGCCGAATTAAGCACAGCCTCCGCCTTAGCCCGTTCACTCTCTCGAGCTGAATGTGTGGGAAAAGGACTAGGGTTCACTCTCTCGAGCTGAACCAATGTCGATCCAATAACACCGGCTATTAGTTTAGTTGTCTTAGTTTTACGACCTCTCTCTTGAGCAAGCCGAAAACACAAAAATGAAATCGTATTTGCAACTACAACTCCATTAAGTTCATACACAACTACTAAACGAAATCACATTTAAATGACAAATAAACCATCAACAAGCAAGACCCAATAGATAATCTAACCCATATTCACAAAATCACACCCCAAGAATTGGGGTTTTAGCTAGAAATGAAAAAGAGGTAAAAATCGATACCAAAAAGTGTTACCAACAAATGGGTACGATAAATAAAGTCTTTAAACACGTCAAGGATGAAGATTCTTGAAGACCCATTTAACACCCCGGAAATTCTATGACATAAGTTAGCGCCTCACCTTATGAATAATGACTTAAAAATAGTCAAAATGATGTTTATAAACCTAAACTAATGTAATTGACTTGGTTTGGAAGAGTAAAAGTCTAAATGTCAAGAAACGACCACGACGTC
>JAJOOH010043742.1:0-11820 GCA_029582605.1 Solanum gracilifrons
AATGTGAAAAGTCACCATCACTGGTCCTTTCCAACTTTGCCTCCCTAAATATTTCCTAAAGATTCTCCTCTAAAATTTGTTGGGCATGAACTATTAGATAAGAAATTAACATATCCTTTATGAGCATGGTGGTACGGCATTCTTTAACCACCATTTCAAATACACCCGAGACAAACTTGCTCATCTTTTCTCTAGAGTCGGCAACCATAGTAGGAACGTACCTATACAATTGTGTGAAATTCAAGGCATACTCCTTCACACTCATATTTCTTTGGCAAAGATTAATGAATCCAAGTACCTTGGCCTCCCTCATCCTAAGGGGAAAGAACCTATCAAGGAAAACACCCTTAAATGTTTTCCAATAAAGAGGACCCGCATCAATTGCCCTATCTTCTTTCCAACCAAACTTGAGCAATACCCTTAAGTTGATAAGCAGCTAATTATGCCTTTTACATCGGTGTCACCCACACGATCATCAACACCTTGGATACCTCATCAATAAATTCTTGAGGATCTTTCTTAACCTTGGAAACATGAAACTCCAGTGGATTCATCCTAGTGAAGTCCCTCACTCTAGTTTCCATCGTATCCACATTAAGGTTCATGGGGACCACAACCTCCCAATTGGGTTGGGCCATCATGGCTTGAGCCACCATTTGAAAATCAGCCCTAAACTCCGCATTAGTCGCTTGTTTGGCCAAAGGATCAGCTGAAACATCTAGAGCTTGAGGAGTTTCTCATTCCATATTGTCACCCACATTATTTCTAACGTATGCTCTTCGAGGGGCCATAACCTGAAAAGCATCAGATAGGGATTAGGAAAGAGACATATAGATTTAAACTCTATCGCACGACTTTAGAGTAATGAAAAAGATGAAGTTTCCTAAACTTCTTATAGCCTCTCATTCATAAATGTGGAACGCTTCTCACTCATGAATAAGACTATACTCGACGTTGCTTATGAGATACCCTAGGATCTTTCTAAACCTTGTGCTCTGAATACTAAGTTTGTCACGACCCAAACTATACCTTAGATGTGACATGGTGTATAAGACCCCGAGACACCCTAAAGAAGCTACTTAGCATACATCATACAAGATAATAGAAAATAAAGCGTTTAAAAAGTTGCATTTCATAAAGAGGTTGACAAAAGCGAAAGTCTAAACTTAAGTCTCGAAGCCATATATTACATCAAAGAAGTTATTAGGACGAAACTCATACACCACATACAAAAATATGAAATGGAAATGAAATAAAACCAATAAAAGAGTCCCGATCTCGGAACATGACGACTACCAATCTTCAATGTCTATGAGGGATCACCAGCCACGAGTATGGGAGATGGAAGCTTCGGACCCTACATTAGTGAAATAATGTAGGCACAAGTATGTGTTAGTACATGGAATGTACTATGTATGAGGCAATATGCATAAACATAGGCATGATAACATAAGTAACTTAAAACAAGTAGGCATGCTTATAATGGGACATTTAGAAGCTTTAAAGAAAGGATGTCATTAAAATCATGAAAACATGGTCAAGTATATTAACATAAAAGGACATAAGAAAACATTGAAGAAACCTTAGTCATTTCGTGGGATATTAGCTTTAACCGACAATGAGACCATGAGAGCTATATCATGAAAACGGTATATCCCTCATACCGAAAGAAGGGGAAACTACTTTCCAAGGTAGAATTTGTACATGTCATCATTTGCTAAAGTAGATCCACTAGCTAGGTCATTTAGGACAATCCTACGAGGGAACGTAGTTTGGAACTAGAAGTTTCTACTAGACACTATCCTATTTTAGCCTCTACCTCAAAGCCCTCTCGGTGCTAAGTCTAAATACCAACAGAATAGATAAAAGTCAAATATCATTTTAACTTAGGGAAAGGAAATGATCAATACCAATCCACAATTTCAAATCAAAACATAGAATAGCTCCTTAAACATAATTCAACATAGATGAGAAAACCTTTCACCAATGTGAATTCATTTGTGAGAAATATCTTTCACAATCATGATCATCATAGTAAGTGAGAAATCCTTTCATAATAACATCATACCTTTCTTTCAAAGCATCATTCATTTACAATAATTTCATGAAAACATCCATATCTTCATAGAATCATGGTTGAAAAGAATAATTTAGGCATGGGTAGATGCAATTTCAACTAAATACCATAGATTAACATCAAATCATGCATTAGAATACTTAATTAATCATAATGGATCATAATTGAATGAAACCCATATTCATTGAATTGAAACCCTAATTTGATCAATTGAAAATTGAATTGGGAAATTGAAATACTTAGGGACCCCTTGGAGGAAAGGACTTCATGGGTGAATACACACATACCTTGATCCTTTAATCCAAAGAAAATGGAGAAACTAGAAACTTGATTGGAACCCTAATTTCTTCTTCCTTGAACTTGAGAGAATTTGGGAGGATGAATTTGGTCAAGTTTACAGGATTTAGGAGAATGAATTGTAAATAGATTAATTGGGGTTTAAAAACATTTATAAAGAACTTAAGGAAATAGGTAAAACGACATAGTATAGGGTTAAAAACATCATGAAAAGACCCAAAAGCCCCTTTAAAATAATTGTCACCCTCTATCTACGATTTGGACCTACGGTCCATAGGTCCTTCTACATACGGACCATACTAGTCAACCTTAGATAAGTTACTGGGACTTCAAATCTTACTCAATTTTTATAGAACCTTTTGTATGGCTCGTAGGTATTCCTAAAGACCATACATACCAACTGTAGTTACAGCCTTTCACTTTAAAATTTCACTAAGTCTAAGACTCACCTACCAGACCTATCTACGACTCGTACAAAGGTTGACCGGGCAACCTGGTGAACCATAAAACGAGCATTGGGACTTGATTCAAAAGAAACTTCCCAGCTCCTACAGTTTCCATCTACATCCCGTAGGAGCTCCAACGGTTCGTAGATAGGACCCATAGACACATACACCATCCCAAAATTGCATTTTCCTTCTTTTCTAAATCCGAGGTGTTATAGTTTATCTTGATCAAAACATCTAGCAACATTGTTGCTACATCGAACAGTTGTCACACAAGTCGACCTTGGATAAGTTGATCAGCCAATTCTTTGTTGAGTGGGTCAAGACTTCAATAGAAGTATTACATCAATAAATTTTCTACGTCACCATGTGTTGGACATTGTAGCAACATCTTTTGAAACTGCAACCAGGTTTCGTGAAGAGGCTCACCAGTTACTCTTTTGAAGTAATGGATGTTGTCTCTAAGCTTTACCATTTTCAAGGGAGGAAAGAATCTTTCAAGAAATGTTTCGGTTAATTCTTCCCACAAAGTGAAAGAATCATTCAACAAGTCAGCCAACCATCTAGTAGTTTCCCCCATCAAGGAGAATGGAAAAAATCTCAGTCGAATAGATTCTTGTGAGATGTTCTTGAAGAAAAAAGACCCATAAATATCCACAAAGTTTTGAAGATATTCATGGGGTCCTCATGAGCAAGTCCCCCAAATATTCCCCTCTTTTGGAGCAATTGTGCCATGGTTCTGGTTATGTGAAGCATCGCTCTCCTAGTAGTAGGAGGTAACTGGATGGCTCCATTGACTTAAAGGACACTCACATACATGTCATCTATGTCACACATTTGATCATTTTACCTGTAGTGACTAGCATCTTCAGCGCCATTTTCACTCATGGATCTACCTGCAAATAGGCAAAACAACAACACCAAACAAATAACAATCCACTACAACTAAACAAGTTTACAACTAACTTCACAATTTGAATTCTTAGCTACCATTCTCCGGCATCGATGCTATTTTTGATAATGTTTAAATCACCCTAAAAACAATTAGCAAAGTAAGCAAGTGTTAACAATAAAAACATCCAACAAAGAGTCGGGGTCGAATTCCATAAGGAGTGGTTTAAGGATAAGAGTTCAACTATAAAATTAAGAATGCAAATCGATTCATTGTAGTAATTTAGAACAATTGGGTGGATGATTCCACTAAATTTACAAAAAGGGTTTTAGAATCAATTATCGCAATTAAACTAAAACGCAAGGGATTTCAAATGGAAACAACGATATAGGGGTGTGGGGATCGGTATTGATGTCAAATAGGGGTACAAGTGTTTTCAATAGGGCAAGACAAATATGGATAGGCTAGGTAATCTTCAATGACACTAATCTTCTATCGATCTCATAGCATCGTATCATAGAATCTTCTTTCGATCTCATATATGTGAATCACAAATCAACCCATTACCTTACGCATATCACATTTCAAGCAAATTTGGCAACTAGAAATGAACCACAATTTTTCTTTCAAGTAAACCATAGAAATCAAACCTAAATTGCATGCATCAAGTTATTTACCTACTTCAATTGATCTCTTTCAAGCATCAATCCAAGGTCTAGACTAGGATTAAGTTTGACCCCTTAACCCATGAATTAACCCCATGATAAATAACCTAAATCCATAGATGAATAGAAACAAAATGGAGCAAAGCAGAAGACCCACTACATTAAATTAATACCCAACCCCATAATCACACCCCAAAATTGGGGTTTAAGCCAATCATTATAAAAACATAAGAGAGTATACCAATGAGGTTTCCAGGAATAAATTATTTAGAAATCAACAACCATCTTCAATAATCATTTTGTATTTTACCTACAATTGTCAATTACAAGAGTATGTGAAAAACCCCAGAACTAAGTAAAGAGTCTAGTTCTTCACACCAAAAATAAAATATGTTAGACCACTAAATTTTGGAAAAGGAAAAGCTCTTTTTTACTATCCTTTATACTATTTATAGTTTCCCAAAACTTAGCCCAAAATTTCATATGTGACTCACTCAGGCTCGCTTAACACATTTGATGGATCACTATTTCCTCTTTAGCTTGCCCTTTTTTTGGTTCTGTCTTGAGGTGTTTGAAACTAAGTTTGTGAACTCGATTGAGTCAATCTTTCCCATTCAGTGGATGGCCGATTACTATCCTGTTTTCCCATTCAACTTTCATTTTTACTTAGGAGTATGTCACCTTCGGCAATGGAACTTCTAGCTCGCACAATTTACTTTGGTGAATAATCATTTCAGCTTTAGTTCGCCAACATTTCTTGAATATTTTAAATCCCCAACATTGTCAACTTAAGTGAGGTCTAGCCAATTGGGCGATCTATCCATTTGGTTAGATGACTACTAGTTGAGAGTTTGTAATCCTTTCAATGTTTTTGACATCATTTTCATGTATTCATCTTTATCTTGTCATTTTGCCTTCATAGCTGCAAAACATCAAAATATCATCATAATATGACATAAATAGACATTGAAGACGCTAATTTTTTAACTAACAAGGCCTCAAATGAGTAAAAATCTACCACTCATCAACCTTCTCAAAATGTCAATGATCCCCAAACTCAAGCTAGTGTGAGTGACCCGGCCTATTCCAAAATTGTGGAGATGTTGAAGAGTCTATGGACAATGGAGTAAAATAAATAAAAATGATGTATCGAGTTTGATTCAAACTATAATTTCTAACTCTGCAAGCATTTAGAGACACAATAAAATCATCTTTCAATGCAAATGAATCCTAGATCCAAGGACACACACAAAAGTTACTCTCTCAAACACAATAAATGAGAGTTATTGCATATTAAATATCACAAGGAGAGATAAGGTACATGAAGGACCTAAGGTGGTGTCAAATAAAGGTGTTAGAAAAAAGGTTAAAAAATCTTTGTTGCTTGATGAACCAATTCGTGAGATGGTTGATGAAGAGTTCTCCAACAGGGAAAATACCAATGTTTGTAAAAACAGGAAGATGAACCCTCCTAAAGTGGTAAATGTCGAGGATGAAGCATGTGAGAAATCCACTAAGGGCATTGAGCCTAAGTGTCCTCCTCCTTATCCTCAAAGGAAAATAAACTAAAAGGAAGATGGACATTTCTAAAGGTGTGTGGACCATCTCAAAGGAAAATCAACTAAAAGGAAGATGGGCATTTCTAAAGGTGTGTGGACCAGCTCAACAAGTTATATGTGAATACTCCATTGCTGGTGTGTTATTGCAAATGTCAGGATATTTAAAATTCATGAAAGAGCTTCAGCAGGATAAAAAAAAAGTGGTCAATGTGAGAAAAATCAAAATGTCTCGCCATTTCAATGTTGTGATAGCAACTTCATTTGACGCAAAAAAAGATCGGGAAACTTTTACCAATCCGTGCACCATTGGGGTGCATAAATTTGACAAAGCCTTGTGTGATTGGGAGGGAAAGTACCAACTTGATGCCGCTCCTAATTTTTAACAAATTGGGCCTTGGGAAACCCAAGCCTACACATATGAGGTTGTTGATAGAGGATAGTTCTATCAAGAGATCGGTTGGTGTACTATTTGACATGTTAGTCAAAGTAGACAAGTTTATTTTGCCGATAAATTTTGTGGTATTAGATTACGATGTGGATTTAGAGGTGCCTATCATTCTAGGCATACCATTTATTGCTACGAGAAGAGTTATTATTGATGTGGAGCTTGGTGAACTCCAATTTGGAGTTGGTGATGAGTCAGTCAAGTTTAAGGCGGTCATGCCTACAAAACCACCTGATGAATGCACGGTAATATCGGTTAATGACTTCTTAGATGGGTAGGTATCAGATCCATGAAAATAGAATTCTCACTCGATATCAGGTGATTGTGAGGTATTTTCATCGTATCGCAGCGTTAAATCAAGCGGCTCTTTAGAGACAACCCAAGTATTTTTACTTATTTTCTTTACTTCATTTTTTGTTGTTTTGGTGTGTTTTTAGGGGTGAAAAAGGATGCTATGTCGAGAGTATACAAATTTAGGAATATATGTTATCGGTGTTAGACAAGAGAAACATCGGTCGAATGATGTACATATCTAGTTAAGTGGAGAAACGCACCACATACCTGAGTAAAATTCCTAAGAATCTACGTTTAGCCAACGAACCGCCAGTTAATTATTGTACAACACTATTCAAAGTGTCAATTCAATGTAGTATTTTGGCATCAATTCACAAGATCTACACTTCAAACTGCAAAACACCAATTCCAAATAGTGAGTCACCTACATGCAAGTCAAGTAAAGAAAGATTTTCAAATTTGACTCTTGAAAAGAACTTCAAAAGACCAGATTTTGACCAAAATTTTCAAAAATCCAAAACCTCAAAACCCTTCATCTTCTTCCTTATTAACCTACATACCCACATCCATCCCCTCTCCTTAAACCCTTCAGCTCCACAACTCCTTAACTACCTCTTCACTTACTCTCACTATATAAACCCTTCTTGACAGATTCCCAAATTACCTCCAAACCCAAAATCTAAAAAAATTGGTTTGCTATGTTTTTAAGTTCAAGGTTTAAGAAAACCACCATTAATGTTTTTGGTTTCCTCCCTCTTGTCTCTAAATCTAGTATGTTACTCTACTTGATTTTAAGTTTGATATTGCGATTGTGGTAAGAATTTCATGCTTTAGTTGAGATTGCTTTAATATTCACTTTGTTAAGCTTGAAGATCTGTGTTTGAAATAGGATTTTAGTTCTTAAAATTGTTAGATCTCAAGAAAATTGTTTTGAACGTGAAGTTTAGCATTTGAAATTTCCCCTATTTTGCTTAAAATCTTAGTTTTCAGGTGAACTCTGAGTAACTCAATTCGTTTATGTAGTGCATAAAATTGATCAATGGTGAAATAGGTGACGTCATTCCAAAGGGCAAAATTGTCATTATTTGAATCTTAAATGTTTTGGGCTGAAAATTGTGAATGAGTAACATAGTTTGAATGTGAGACATGATTTAAGTGATTTATATTCTACATAGTGAGGTTGAAATTGAGAAAGGAAGATTTTGAATTGCCTAGAATGTCAGATCTTGTGTTATCAATTCTTGATGATGAACGGATTAACTTTCCTCTTTAGATAAAATCAATCAAAATGTTTAGTGTTTGCCTTGGGATCCTTTTTGGGAAGTCTGAGTACCCATTGAAATTGATTTGTGGATTGTTGTGAAGAACTTGGACCAATTTTAGTCGAGTAGACACCTATAAAGCATCGACGCTTCATAATGGTTGCCCTGTGTTTCGCACGTGCAATGTCGATCGAGTATTAACTTCATGTACCTTGTACTGGCATTTCACTTGTGAAATGAAGGTCTCCATTGTCCAAACACCGGTAGAATGTTGGTTTGCCTAATCATTTGCCAATTCTCTGGCTGAAGGTTGCACTTGCATCGGTGGCTCACAAAAGCACTTTTGTGACTGCCAATTTAACGTCGACCTCTCTTGGTCCAAAACTTTTTAAATTCTTTATACACTCCTATTCTTTTCTCTCTCTTTTTTTGCAGACAGTGACTACATAAAAAGGACAAATTACCAAGAAGGATCACAAGCCCTCGTTCTCTAAGAGTAAGAAAAAACCAAGGGTAAAGGTAAAGAAAAAGCCTCTTGCAATGTAGTCAATGCAGACGAGCGGGTACTCTTTGGAGTCAAAGGGATGAAAGAAAAGTGTAATATCTTCAAAATCAACCGCACTTTCACACCGGATAATGGCTTCAACATAGCTAGATTAGGAAGAGCATTTCCTTACATTATGAACTAGTTTAATAACAAAAATTGGGTGCCTCTTGAAAGGACCATAAGAGACTTCTTCCCAGAGTTGGTCATAGAATTTTACGCCTCATATTAGACAAGGAAAGAATCAGTGGCTCTTCGGGGACTAGTGTAGAAATTTCCAAATTTGCCCATACTTGTAAGAGGTGTAGAGGTCGCCATCACACCCGATACAATCAACTCTCCCTTTCAAGAAGAAAAGGTAGGGATAGGATTTAAGTTTGCTGAGAAAATTACCACTAAAACACTCAACTTCAATGGGTCACCAACACAATTGATATAAGCCTACCAACTTGGGCCACAACGGGTGGAGAAATATCCCACCATGAATTGATGTTTGAGGCAAAACTTTGATTAAAATTTATGTTGTACATGGATCATGCCCTCCAAAAATGATCAAAGAGTTCATAATGAAGTTGTTATCATCATTGTTTGCTTAATGATTGAGGTACACATCAACCACAATGAAGTAGTTGCAACGCAGATACAAAAAAAGGCATGGCAAAAACACTCTTTATGTCTTTCCCAGTTTTGATTAGCAAGTTTTGCGCTCATGCCAGAGTAGGGTACCTACCCATGGACATTGGTTTGCCCTCTATTGGGGTGTTTGATGTATATCGCAAGAGGGGTGCCAATGCACTAAAGGTCAAAAGGCAAAAAAGTAAATGTTGGGTGGAAAATCTTCATTTGTTGATGCTCTAGACGCAAATAACCCTATGGAATTGGAACATGCGGGGATGAGAGAAGACACCACTCGCGGAAGACCCATACCCTAAAATCCAACTAATCATAATGCCTACCATGCCCTGATCGAAGACACATATTCTAATGATTGCCAACTAAAAAATTTTGCACAATCTCTACCCAATATGCTCATGGTCGCTGCAGAAAAAGAAATTAAAGCCCTAATCAGTAGCATAGACAATTTGTGCAAATGGGTTGAGGTAGTAGAAGAAATTATCACTACTTTGAAAACAAACATGAATGATCTAAAGGGGAAAGCTCCCATAGCAAACTCCGAAATGCATAAGTTGGTTAAAGTAAGTAGGGATCCAAGAAACACCTTTGGATCCATAGATGCTTTGATGCGGAGCATGAGGATTGTTGAAGAAGGGGTTGATGATAAGATATAAATGACACCAACAAAGTTAGGCTTAATCTAGCAACCCGTTTGAGCACACGCTGATAATAAGAGAGATAAAACAGAATCAAATGTTGAAGAAGAGGATATTGAGTGATCCATGGAGTATATCTCCCTCATTGACCTTGTTTTTATAGCATTGAGGGGATGGTAACGTTATGTCTTGAGGGAGGATTTGTTGGAAGTCATTTGAAGACTATTTGTTTTATGTTTTATCGCGTGTTGATTTCTATTGTTTGAATGTTGTTAATTTTATTTTTTTATTAATGTTGTTTTGACTATTTGACAATTGAGTTCTCATCCTTTTTGCTTGCTATGAATATTGAACTATGCCTTGCTAGGCATACTTATGTGGATGATCATTTGTGTTAAACGGGTTGGTCCTACATTTGCTTAGCGTTTTACTACCCCGTGTTGCTAGCTTGATATTCGTGCTTAGTGCCTTTTCATAAGGTCTTGTTCTCCCAATGAATTTCTAGTGCATGAATCAAAAGTTGTCTTTGTGAATAGTGGTAGTAGTTGAGTAAACTCCAAGGGTTTTCTTTATACTGTGGCTCTTTCCCAAGGAGCAAAATATATTTCTTTATTTTATTTTATTTTATTTTTGTTCTTAAGTATTGTTGTGTTAAATAGGGTTGGAGTTTCTTATGATGTATTGTGGGTGACTTTCTTATGGAAAAGTACCAAGTTTTAGCTTAAATCGAGTCTTGTGTCGCACCTCTTGTGTAATATCCCGCCTTATAAAGAGCTAAAATTAGAAAGAATTAATTTGGAAAGTCCAAATCTGAAATGTTTACAAATTATGTCTAAGTTGTGAGTTTTGGGTCAAATTCAAACGGCCATAACTTTCACTACATGATGAGTTAGGTGGCCCATAAGATATCAAATGAAAGGTCTTGGAATCCTCTTTCCAACGCCGCCAAGTTTGGTAATTTCCAGCTCGTATGAAGGAGATATGCGCATTTGAAGTCAGGATGTTCAATTAAGGAAAGTTACTCGAAAATATGAGGGGTATTTTGGTCTTTTTCTTACCCCATCAGCTTAAAACGAATTATAGTAATATTTAGTGGTCTAAACTGATTTGTTTCAGTTTTCAACAATCCTAATTATGCTTAGGGTTTTAGAAGAAAGTTCAAGAAGAGAAAAGAGGAAAAGGTTCAAGGCGTTCGTCGAGATTTCTTGCGAATCGAGGATTGTTTTGCCAAAGGTTTGATCCCTAAGAGGTATGTGAGTTCTCATAGTGTTGGATTAATTCACTCACACGCCAATCAGGCTATTTTAATGCAATTTCGTTCTCAAAGTTGAAGGATTTGAGTTCTCGATGAGTTTTCTTGAAATTCCATTCGTAATCTTAATTCTTGGGATTTTGATGAATTCTAGAGATAAAAGTTAGTGATTTGAGGATTGTTTTGAGTACATTATCGTATACTTATGTTGGGTATTCGAATCTAAGTGAGTGGGAAGAAACCATTCGATTCTAGGCGAATTAGGGTCATAAAAATGAGAAAGAAACGTCATCAAAAAAATCTGGGCAGAACTAGTGCGCCAAAAAAGTACTTTTGTAGTTTGGGGCCTGGCGTCCTGCGCCAGCCAGTGCACCCCAACTACTGTTCTATAGTTTAGGGGTCGGCGCCCTATGTCAACCAGTGCGCCAGGGTCACCTGCCCCCACCCGTTCTCCCTCGTTTAGCCCGTCTGAGTTCTTTCAAAGGGTACCTTTACTCCGATTTGATTCTAACTACTCTAAACTACTTATAAACATCTAGAAATCATTCATAACAAGAATCATAACCTTGAATTCACAATTCAAATTCAAGGTAGAGTTAAGAGTCAAAACTTGAGAGTTCTTTCGAGTCTTTTGAGAAGTCTTTTGCAAACCTTTTTAAAACTTGTTTTAAGACTTGAGCATTTAAGTTGACCAAGACTAGAGTTGAGTTCATTTTCTTTAAAATGATATATGGGAACTAAGTATTCCTAAGATCAAATGTTTTTACATTTAAGATGAGAGGAAACACCGATTTCCAAAAGAGTTCATAAGCAGTT
>JAJOOH010043744.1:0-10692 GCA_029582605.1 Solanum gracilifrons
CAACATGTTCTTTTTATGTCTCTCTAGTATTTGCTTAAGTTTTGAGTGGGCTTAGTCCCAATGTTATATTCAAGTATTAGATGGTTTTGAGACATATTGTATAAAGTCTAGAAAGTCTTCCGCTTGCTATTTATTGAAGGTATTTTCGTGTGTGAAGAAAGTTTTTAATTCCTTATGGTTTTGGTGTCTATGCGATGAATGAATGCTAAGAGGCTTGTATTAGACCTCTTCGAGGTCGAGTACGCCGGTTACGACTAGGGGGTGCTCCCGGGTCGTGACATATATACAGCAAGTATACTAAAAGGTAGAAAACCTCACAAAAAAATGGTTTCCTATGAAAGATCCAGTCTTCTATACCTATAGGGAACCTAGTGGGTGCTCCAAAAAGAAATAAGAGATAAACCGCTTTTCCTCAATAGTACAAATCCTTCTCTAACTGCATCAAAAGCTCTCCAATTTCTTTCTGTCCATATGGTCCACATAAGTGCTAAAGAAGAAACATATTATGCTCTGTTTCTTCTCTTTAGTATTCTAAAGGGGCCTTTTGGTACGAGGGATAAAGAATAATTATTCAGGGATAAAATGTGCAATTATTGTATCCTATGTTTGGTTAGGGGTTTTAGTTAGTTTCGAGATTATTTATCCCACCATTTATACTATAATGATGGGATAAGTTATCTCATATATATGGCGGAATAACTTATTGTTGGTTTTTAGCAAAGATATCAGGGAAATAGCAAAGAAAAGCTTTGAGAGAGAAAAAAATACAATGTTATCAAAGAGAATTATTTTATTAATAACTCAAAGACATATATTTATAGCTACAATTCGTACTAACAAATAGAAAATTATGCTAATGATTAAATCCAATCACAAAAAAGTAGAAAATTAACTCTTATATTCACTTAACAAAATAATCAGAAATACTAAAAACTAGCTACTGATAGATTTACTGCAATTTTTAGAGATAATCCAGCTATCTATTTTATTTCAAATGTCCCGAGACATATCTTCAACACTCTTGCTTGGATCGGGAAATGTAGATGGTAGTCTTGACTGGTATTTACCTCGTAGCCTGTCAATTCATCTTTGGTCTTGCAAGGCTTGTGCTCATCTTCTGTTGGATTAAATAAGAAGTTTTTACCTCCCATTTTAACTCGTAAAATCTCCTATTTGTGGAATCAAAGATTCGACAATACTTGTCTGAACTTGTTTTGATTGAAGTAGTCCTTTTCCCTTTTGCAGGAATATAGTCATCATTCCCAATTTTGACTTTCTTATTTTCCATGGACATGAACTCTTTAAAAATATTTTTGTCATAGGTCATGTGGTTTATACAACCACTATCAATTATCCAACATTCTGACTTCTTGGTTGAAAATATGTTGCCACAAATAAGTGGTCTTCTTAATCTTCATTGGTGACTTGGGCATCTACTCATATTTCTGAGATTTGCTTTTGCAAGTCATATCTTCATGACCAAGTTGGTTGCACATCTTGCATTGTGCATCTTGCCTCTTTCAACATTTAAATGGAGGATGACCTTTTTGCCGCAGCACTGACAAAGTGATGATATATCCTTGAATTATTACCCTTGCTTTGAGTCATGTGGTTGACTGTCAAGGCTCCTTCAACCATACCAACTAGAAGATGTCATATTTACTAAGGTTGATCTTTAGGCCTGACACCACCTGGAACCATGTCAATACTTATCTCAAGAAGATCAACTGAACACTATCTGCATCACAAAACACATAAGTCTCATCTACAACCAAAAAGTGAAACACCTTAACAAAACTTTGTCCACCAACAACTATAGAGAAACCCCTCAAGTAACCTCCTGCCATAATTTTCTTTGTCATCTTGTTCAATGCTTCCATCACTAGAATGAACAGCATAGGGGACAACCGGCACCTAGTCTTAGTCCTCTTGAACTACCAAAAAAGCTGCATGGACACCATCACAAGGACCGAATACCTTATTGTTGGATGCAAAATTTGATCCATTTCCTCCATCTCACACCAAAACATATCCGGTGAATGTTTTTAAAGTAGATCAAACTCTAACACTGTTAGGAGGATGAACATCATGAGAACTATTGTTCTCTTAGACTAACATGAACATACTTAAAGCACATGTCATCATGTGCAGCACATACACATGCACAGAGGGGCAAAAATAATATGCAAAGCAAGTGTTATTATTTCATAGGCAGAGCAGGTGATAATAATAACTTTTTTCTGGCAGATGCATAGATAGAAAACCATGTGTTAAGCTGGTGGAACATACCTCTGAAAGTTGCTTCTCTTCACTACACAAAACAGTTGTGTCAGAGAGATCACAGTGATTTGCAAAATCAGCAAAAGGAATCTACAATGTGGTGAACAAACTATCAGGCACTTCATGCACCCAAAAAGTAGTCATCCTTAAAACAGTCGTAAAAGATTTAACCTCTCTAGAAGTCAAAATAAAGGAGCTCGCTGAATGAATGTCCTTCCAACAATTATCATCAGACACAAAACAAACTAATATAAAATAGAGTTAATACCTCAAAATCACCTTTAACTATCCACGTTTTGTCAGTATAATATTTAAACTTTAGGGTGTTGTTACACCACCACCCACCTCTCTACCCATCCCAAACTATAACATTTCCTATCAAAAAAACATGCAGTGTCAAGCTAAGTTGCTCGGACTCGGGTGCGGGATCCGAGATGTATGCGAATTCGAGAGTCAGATTCGGCAAAATTTAAATTTTAAGATTCCGGGGTGCGAATCCGAGTATGGATATGGCTAATTGGTATATATAATATAAGGTGTAATATTATATATACTTGGTATAATTGCTTATATTTTTAGCGTACCTCTAAAAATAAATTATATCAATAACAACAATAATAATATATCTAGTATAATCAAATAAGTGGATATATATATAATATCATTAAAAATATTTGTAAAATATATATAATGATTAATTGCATATTTTGGTACAATTGCATTCAAAATAAAAGGAGTATAATTGTTAAAGAAGAGAGAAAATATAATAAACATGAAAAATACAATTAATTTTATAAAAAAGGACACTTATTTCGAGAAATCCTTCATCTTTGGGAGTTCTTTTTCAAGAAAAATTGAAAGACTCTGTACTTCTTCAAGAAAGATAAAAAAGACTATGTATTTCTATGTACTTTTTCAAGAAAACTTTCTTTCTTCTCTGTACTTTTCTGAAGCTTTGTCCTCTTTACTTTTTCAAGCTTCATCATAAAAATAGCTCCTCCTCTCTAAAGACATCGCCGGAAATTAATTTTTTTTCCCAAATCTTTTCTCGACTATGGACAAAGTGTCCGGATCGGATTGACTGAATCCGACATGCACCCCGCATCCGCGCCCGCACTAGTGTCGCGTTGAGACGGGTTCACCTGCAAATATGAAGAACCCGCGCAGCATAGGTGTCAAGTGGCATGGAGAGTGATTCCTCTTTGTAGTGTCTGAGAACTAGAAAATAGGTCAAAAAGAGCATATACGTGGAATTTTACAGTCAATTCTTTTTTCTTTATTTTGGTCAACTCCATTAAAAAAGCATAACACGCACAAAATTTATTTAAGTAGTTCTATGTTGCGCGGACTCTTCATATTTGCAGGCGAACCCGTCTCGACGCGACACTGGTGCGGGCGCGGGTGCGGTGTGCGGGGTGCGTGTCGGATTCGGTCAATCCGATCCGGACACTTTGACCAGAGCCGAGAAAAGATTTGGGAAAAAAATCAGTTTCCGGCGACGTCTTTAGAGAGGAGGCGGAGCTATTTTTATGATGAAGCTTGAGAAAGTAAAGAGGACAAAGTTTCAAAAAAGTACAGAGAAGATAGAAAGTTTTCTTGAAAAAGTACAAGGAGTCTTTTTTATCTTTCTTGAAGAAGTACAGAGTTTTTTCAATTTTTCTTGGAAAAGAACTCCCAAAGATGAAGGGTTTCTCGAAATAAGTGTCCTTTTTAATAAATAAATTATATTTTTCATGTTTATTATATTCTCTCTCTTCTTTAACAATTATACTCCTTTTATTCTGTATGCAATTGTACCAAAATATGCAATTAATCATTATATATATTTTTAGTGATATTTTTATATATATATATATATATATATATATCCACTTATTTGATTATACTAGATATATTATTATTGTTGTTATTGATATAATTTATTTTTAGAGGTACCCTAAAAATAATAAGCAATTATACCAAGTATATATAATATTACACCTTATACTATATATACCGGGTATACCAATTAGCCGTATCCCCACACTCATATCCATACTCGGATTCGCACCCCGAATCTTAAAATTTAAATTTTGCCGAATTCGACTTTCAGATTCTCATACGTCTCGGATACCCGCACCTGATTCCGAGCAACTTAGAAGTAGTTTAAATATTCAAACTTTTCAATTGAGATTATTATTATTAAGTAAATTTTGTTCTAAATTGCAATTAAGTTTATGTTATTGATTATCTTTTTTTATTTTCCGGTTATTTTTAAAATATGAGTTTTCAACTGAATTTACTATAATAAAAAAATTATTGAATTTTTTGAAGAGGGAAAACAAGAAACCAATAAAATTTAGATAAGCCAAGAAGAACAAATAAGAAAAAAAAAATTGTTTTACGCTTTAGTGTAAGATCTCGTTTGTTAATTTTTGTATTACTGTTATTTTAGAGTTATCTTTAACAATTGAGTTTACTGTTATGGTAAAATACAGTCGTGATTTTTAACTAGATATTTTTTTCTGATTATTATATTTTTATTTTACTACTCCTTCTATCCCAACTTATATGACTCACTTCCCTTTTTAGTCAGTCCCAAAAAGAATGACACATGTCAATATTAAGTAATAATTTAACTTTAGAATGTTATTTTATCCTTAATGAAATGATTAATAATCACATAAACATCTATCACTTATTTTAGATCACAAATTTCAAAAGTCTTTCCTTTTTTCTTAAACTTCATGCCAAGTCAAACTAACTCATATAAAATAGGACGGAGGGACTATTATATTAGGTTTGTTTCAATCAGTTCTCAGTTATTACAAAAGATAAGATTTAAAAAAATAAAAAATGAATAAGAAAAGAAGAAAGCAAAAAGAAAAAGTAAGAAATAAGAGATAAAAATAATATAAAATACCACATGGATCCTCTTGTTTGCCTATTTTCTAGCTCCTATACACTACAAAGAGAGTAAAACCACTATCCATGCCACTTGACACTGAAAGGAGTTTCAGATAGAAAAAGTTATAATTCAAGGGGATAACAGCAACACCCCATAATTTAAGTATTAAACTGATGAAAAGTGGATATTTTAAGGGGGGTTTAAGGTATAAACTCAATACAATTATTGTTCTGATAATGGTAGCTTACTCAATATAATAATTAAAGAAAACAATAAAATCCCCTTAACAGAAATACCATGGATACCCCTCTGGAACTTTCCCATGCTCGCGATGTAACTGAAATGCAGACAGAGTTTTTCATCAATGTGGGCATCCAAGTCCATAATCCATGATACTAAAGGAAATGTTGAAACACAAGACCTGCTCCATGAAAAGGAAACAGACTACTTTTCCAACATGCTGCTTTGCTTCTTTGGAGCACAGCTGATAATAAGGGTAGGCAGTTTCCGCATAAGTTAAGACGGTGTTCAGGCATTTAGTTCATATAGACTGGAATAGCTGGTTTATTAACAATGAGAGCTACTTCCTTTAACCAAATCCACATCACTAATATGAAACTCACGTCATGAGAAGATAGATGTGTGCTTCCAGCTTCCTTTATGTTTTAATCTTAAGTGGTTTAGATGAATTTCTTCAACAAAATAAATCATTCTAGAGAAAAAGGCAAGGAACACAAGTATTCTTGCAGCTTCAGCTAAACTGCTGAAGTAAAAATGGAAATTTTAATCCTGTCTACTTCTTGCCGCTTATTAATCATGTAGGAAGCTAGAGTTTAAAGATATAAAATACCAACTATGTCATTTGTGAATATTTAACGGTAAGAAAACACTGCAATCATAACAAAATGCACAACAGGTCTGGATCAAATGGCGACCATCTTAGGAGAAGCAATTGAAACTCCAACTAGATCATATTGAAACTGTGTGCACATATTTGCAAGCCTGTAAGAGACAACTTAATTCAAGTAATTTGTAATTAAAAAATTCTTTTAAGAAAAAATTTATCTACATTGAAAGATTTTACCTAAAGCACATGCATATTTGAAGTTCTCTAATGTCACATCTTGGATAATTTCAGAGAATTGGAAGGAAGCCTGAAATCAAGAAGACAATAATATTTTAGGAAATAGCTTGGGTTAAGATTTATTGTTTTTAAGAGAGTAACAACAAGAAATGTTATCAGGCACGTAAACCAAGGTTAGTTAAAGTCTTCTAGTTCCGGGGTACCCGTACATCGCCGGTAAGCTTGGTAAGTGTGTTTCACTTCCATCAAACAATACAACATACCCAATATAACCCCACAAGTGGTGTTTGAGCACGGTAGGATGTACATAAACCTTAACCTTACCTTTGTGGTAGAGAAACTCTTTTCGGTAAACCCTCAGCTCAAATGCAGAGTAATCAAAGTAGGAATGAAAGGAAAATAACGTCGGCATAATATCAAGAAGTACACGTCATATATAGCAACAGGTACTAGTAAAGATCGGAGAATAAGATACTACTTCATCCAGTAATTGACTAAAAACATGGACAACAATATTAATTTTAGAGTTGGAGATAAGTCATAGATATCACCAAAAATGTTATTTTTTAGGAACATGTTATGACCAGATGGAAACAAGGAACAACTTGCTCCAAAGAATGATGATCAGCTGGAAAGTTATGACCTGGATATGCCATTTATTACACAAGGTATCAGAGGTTAGAGGCAAGGAAGTCAGAAGGTGGAAGCTCAAGGACCATCAAGTCAACTACTTTTGTGTAAAGAAATTTAATGACTTCGGCAGATTTATATTAACTGTAGAAAGAACAGGGGAGTAAAAGATCCACTGTTATACTACCAGAAACAGCACTCAATACAGGATGGGACGAGCCAGCATACAAAATTAAAAGTCTTATTTATAGAAAGGATCACATTATAACAGAATCACAACCTCTAGTGGTGGACTCAACCGATGTTGAAGCAACTAATAGATACAGGTGGACAGCTAGTGCTGGAAAAATCATTGAAGATCCAGGGGAAGGGAGCAACATCAATCTAATGGAGCAGCGGAAATTCCTGATAAAGAAATTCAGAGCATGCTTGGTGGGACACTTTGACAGAGAGGAAATCCGAAACCAAACAGTTATTTGAAGATAGGCTTAGGGCAAATGGGGAAACTCAATCGGTGTATTTAAAAAGTGTGACCATCAATTCCTGTTTTGAGTTTCCAACCAGGAAACTGGCAGAACACATTCTGATTTGGCACTGGAAGTGGGAGCAAAAATCTCTGCAGTTGTCCTGGTGGTCACCATTGTCTGGATGTGTGCTGGAAAATTCCAGTTTGCCGGGACTTAGATAAGAGTTCCAGGTCTTTCCTTTTAGTCTTACCTCATGCAGTTTCTGCTTTCTGGTTGGCTTGGCGGTGCTTTCCTTCCTCTGTGGAGAGAAGACAGAAAAAGAATGTTTCCTAACTTTCCGTTTTTTGATGAAATAAGAAGGATATCATTAATAAAAAGAATCAAGAAGATGCAAGCATTACAAAGAGATTACCAGCTCCCAGGAAGGCAAAAAAAAGCTATCATAACTATCAAGATCTATGGAGCTGATAAATTCTAGGAATGATTTAACCGTAATTACAGAGGAGTGGTTGATCCAACTAAAAAGACTAATCAAACATCTAGCCTTAAGAGAGGAAAGGGGTCACTTTTTGAGGCAAGAACCATTAAGACTGACCCAGCTGAAACAGATCACTTTTGGAGGCATCTTAGTTCTCCAGAGAAGTTTCCAGAGCCATAGATCAATAAGTGTCTTCCTTGAGCTTAGATGTAAGTAGCCTTCTTTGACCAAATAGGAGCCATCCCTGTTACTTCCCCAAGTGAGTCTATCCTTGCTTTGGCTGTGGACTGAGCGGGTCTGGATGGTCGCCATGAGGGCTATAAATTCTTCCAACTCTCTGTCGTTTAAATTTCTCCTCAGAGTCACACATTCTTCCCAACACTAAGAGATGGTTGATTCTGGATTGGAGGCAATCTGAAATATTCTAAGAAATGCGTTCATAAGAGAGATGTTTCCAGCCATGTGTCTTTCCAAAACTGGATGTACTCCCCACATCCCACTTTGAGAGTAGCAGTGCTATAGAAGACCTCCCACGACTTCCTCGTAGCTTTCCAAACCCCTGTGCTAACGGATTGTGACTTCATTGGAGCACCAGTGACGAGTGCTAGCAAATTTTGCTTGGATCACCTCCTTCCATGGACCAGTTGTCTCCTGATTGTACCTCCAACGCCACTTCTTAGCATACACTTGTTATGTAATGCCAGGTCTTTAATCCCTAAGCCTCCAAACTGCTTTGGCCTGGTAACTTTGGCCCATTTCACAGGGTGGAATTTGTGGTCCTTACTGTTACCTTCCCAGAGGAAGTCTCTCCTAATCTTGTCAAGATGTTTTTGCACCTTAAAAGAGGGACATAAAATAGGTGGGAATACTATCCAAGACACTATTGACGAGCGTTACCCTGCCCCCTAGTGAGAGATATTGTTGTTGCCAGGAAGTCAATCTTCTTTCAAACTTTGACACAATACCACTCCAAGCCCCAACTGATTTGTAACTAGCACCCAGTGGTAACCCCAAATAGGTAGTGGGAAAAGATCTAATTGAGCAGCACCTGATGTCTGCCATATTCTCCAAGTCAGGGACCTCATTAACAGGGTAGATAATACTTTTAGACATGTTAATGTGGAGTCCTGACATGGCTTCAACAAGCATAAGAGTGAGGTTAAGGTATTGCACTTGGGATTTCTCAGCTTCACAGAAGATCAGTGTGTCATCAGCAAACAAGATTCTGATTAACTCTAAATAAATCCCCTTCCTCAGTCGATCCTATCTTCTGTAGAGGTCCCTGACACCTCTGCATGCTAACTTCATCACACTGCCGACCCATCTGAGAAAGTCTTCGTTGATCTTGATCTTACTTATAAACCAACTGTTGAACTCTTTGAACAAGAACCACCTGAATGGACCTTCACTAATATCGATTGATTCAAAAGACTTATCACTAGAAATAAAGAAGCACACCCTATCACCCATACTGAAAAAGCTAAACCTTTGATGAGTTGGTATTTTACCGACTCATTAGACCCAAATTCATAAAGTATTGTCTTGTTTTAATGCAATTGAAGGGGTTTTAGGCCCTAGTTCTCTAGGATGCAGCCATTCCTTGAAAAAAGCAAGTTTGATGGATTTGAAGCCCCAAAAAAAAGCACTGAAGCACACCGGCAAAGGAACTGACATCCCGCAGGAACCAACAGGCATCTTGCAGGAAGCAGTTCTGGATGTTGAGTCATTTAATGAAGACGTCCCCAACATATCAACTCAAACTGAGAAACGTGAGTGGATCACCATCTTAACTCCTCGGGATCAATATTTTCCAGAAATGGTAGGGGAGTTCTATGTGTCATATCGAGCCAAAATGGACAAGCAAGGACAAAAGGAGGATACAGAGACAAGACCATCTATAACATCTGTGGTTGTAAGAGGAAAGGAAATTCCTTAGTACTCTTACATACTTTTTTGGGTTAGAAGTTCATTATAATTCTTTAGGTGTGTTCTTGAACCAACACACTACTCAAGACTTGATTGCTTTGGCTGGTCTTCAAGAATCTTCCTCTGTAAATACTCCATTGGAATTGAATGTAAAATATTGTCGTGCGGAAGGAGATCTTCTACCTGATCCAACTTTGTATCGGCAATTAATTGGGAGCCTAAATTATCTTACTATTACTCGACTTGATATCTCTTTTGCACTTCAACAAGTGAGTCAGTTTATGCAGGCTCCCCGCCATCTACATTTGGTAGTTGTCCGTCGCATCATTCGATATCTCTTGCGAACATATACTCGTGGATTATTCTTTCCAAGTGGTTCTGAGATTCAACTTAATGCATTTAGGGGTCGTTTGGTAGTGAAGGTTTTAAAAATCTGTTTAAGCTAAATAATACAAAGGGAAATCAAAGATTGTACGTAAAACAAAAAAGACGAGAGAGAGAAAAAAGAATGGAAGCAGAAGAAGAAGAATTTTTATTAATGCTTCAGATTAGATATACAAGAGCCTAGAATGAAAAGTAAAAAAAAACAATAACACACGATCTAGCAGTTCACTTAACAACTCCTAAATAATAGGAAAGCATGACTAACAACTAATTGACTAAGTCTTACTTAAAACATAGGCAGTAAAATTAAATTTACTGCAGTTCAAAAGCAGATTCCTAACACTCCTCCTTGCTTTGGATACTGCAAACTCCAATTTTCTGTCTAAGAAGCTCGAATTTGTTGATCGGTAAAGGCTTAGTAAACAGATCTGCTAGCTGGTTTTCAGACTTGCAGTAGACTAGAGTCACTTCTCCCCTTTGCTGCACTTCTCTCAGGAAATAGAACTTGATGTTGAAATGCTTGGTCTTCTTGTGAAACACCGGATTGTTTGAGATT
>JAJOOH010043745.1:0-10465 GCA_029582605.1 Solanum gracilifrons
CCCCCCCCCCCCCCCCCCCCCCCCCCCCCCCCCCCCCCCCCCCCCCCCCCCCCCCCCCCCCCCCCCCCCCCCCCCCCCCCCCCCCCCCCCCCCCCCCCCCCCCCCCCCCCCCCCCCCCCCCCCCCCGGAGTGAGAGAATCATTTTAAACTTATTTTGAAAATAAAATGAAATAATAATACAAATGATACAAATATTTAAATTCATACAATGTAAATTGAAAAGATGAACTATTTAAAAATCCCAAACTTTTTCAAAAATTCAGGAGTAACAAAATAAATAGACATGTTTTATATTAATAAAAAAACACTTAGATAATTATATTAAACTAAATGATAAGCTAATACAAGTTAATATTAGCAACCTAATAATTTTAAATAATAAACAACCTAACGAGGGAAGACATGAAATATAAATGAAACTTATAATGTTTTGGTTATAGGGGAATGGTTGGGGAGGGGGTAAAGGAGTGTACATTTCACCAAGGAATAATATAATAATTCATTTTTTTTTAAAGATAATATTATTCAACATATTCAAACAAAACATTATAATCTAAAATGCTTTTTTTTAAAAGATAATATTATTCAACATATTCAAACAAAACATTATAATCTAAAATGCTTTTTTTAAAAAGATAATATTATTCAACATATTCAAACAAAACATTATAATCTAAAATGCACATTGCATCAAAAAAATCAACACTAAATTGCAAAAGAAAATTAAACGGAATTATGAAGGATAATAGGCCTTGGTAAAAGAAAGCAAACAAGAATAATCTCTTTTCTTTAAAAATCTATGATATAAGAGAGGATACTCGGATCAATCGGCATCCAGATAAAAATTGTCTCATATACACTAACTGTGATACATGCTTGTTTTGAGGGGAAGCAAATTGCAGGAAAAACTTGCTTGCCTTGATCATCAAGAATTTGAGAAAAGAGGAAAAGGATTTCAAAACAACAGGAACACAACTACTAGCTCAAAAATCTAAAATAAGTCCGACTGAGGTCACTAGAACCTTTCCCATCCTAATTGTCGCGCCTGGTCCTCCGACGAGGAGCAGCAGCAGCATCCTCACTCTGATCTTCCTTCTCCTCAGCGGCTTGACTATTGGAAGTCGATGTTTCAGCTCCGTCAGTTTTCTCAGGCTCGGCACTAGCTCTAGCCTGCATATACACACACAGCAGAGACATAAGATAAACAAAAAAAAACTGGTGGGTTCTTTCCTTGCTCTCTTTTAACTAGGATGGTAGGGATTAGTGCTTACAGGCTGCTGCTGCTTCTTCCCACCGAAGATAAGCTTCAATAGAACTGAGAAGACAACAACTACGACTGAGACAACGACACCAACTGTGATATTGGGCTGTTTTTCAGCTTTCTCGAGAAGATCCTGGAGAATAAGTTAAGATGTATTAGACACATGCAGCAAAACCACACCATATAATGCAACAACAGATAATAGTTCCTCCACTTACCAATACTTTGGCCTTGTGCTCACCCAAGAATGGGACGCCAGCTACCTTGTAGAGGAGGTCAAATACCACTTTCTGCAAAGTATTAGAGCATATTTCAAGTTGTGTGAAGTGAGAACAAATCAGAAGCATAGAAATTATATGGTAAAGAAAAATTCAATCCCTTACCTGGTATCCTTTGAGGCCACCAGATTCTGCTTCTTCCTCGGCTTTCTGTTTCTCCTTTTCTACATCAAACTTGGGTTTCCAGGCAGTCTTCCTGTATGATTCTGCAACTTTTTCATCACTACCGATCAAGATATTGTCAAACAATATGCCATCTTGCATTGTCCAGATCTCAATGCCAATGGCTGCGATAGGCTCAAAGTTGGGTTTGTCAAGTTCAAAATAGTCAGGATTTGGGATATCTCTTGGCTTCCAAATACCCTTGTAATTGGGGTTGTCAATAAGTGGAGCGTGCCATTTTCCCTTGTACGCTGGATTTCTGATCATTGGTTTTTTCCACTCCCCACAACCAGGAGCTTCTGCACATTTTGGGTTGTCAACCTTTGGAGCCTCCCATTCACCATCCTCATCATCATCCCAATCTTCAGGTTTAGTGGCCTCAGGATCATCAACATCCTCAGGCTCATCATCCAACCATCCTTCGGGCTTCTCGGCTTCCTCATCTTCAATTTCCATTGGTGCATCCTCATCCCAATCATCAGGTTTCTTAGCATCTGAGTCTGGAATCTTGGCTCTCTCATCCCAGTCCTCAGGCTTCTTGTCTTCTGGGTCTGGAATGGTCTCAGCAGGAATGAGTGGTGGCTCAAAATCATCAGATGAGAGGAAGTTAGCCTTCTTCTTTTCCTCTCCGTCAACCAAGATAAGAACATCATTGTCCGGTTTCAACACAGCAGTGTAAACATGGGTTAGCTTGTCAGCTGGTACAGAAGGAGGAAACTTGAGGTGGTGCTCCACGTATTCTCCACTTTTAGGGTTCTTGTGTTTCAAAATGAAGTGCACCTTGTTTGTGGCTCCGCATTTATCAGGTCCAAACATTATTGTGTAGGGGGACTCATTATCAAAACCCTTTGCGGTCCAACCTGCTTCCTGGGGGCGGAGGTATTTTATGTAAGCACCACCACATTCAAGTCCATCCTGGAGGCGAACCTCATATTGAAGGACCACAGTTCCATCTTTGAGGTCAACAACATTGTCAAGCTCCTTGACAATGGCGTATTTCCTAGCCTTCTCACTAACAAGAAGTCCATAATCATCATGTCCCTCACTCTTGGCATGTTTCCACACACCTGATACACAACACAATGTCAATTTAGACTTGGTGCAACTTAAAAGATCAACGATTTGACTTCATATCATTAATGTAAACATGATGCGCAAACATATAAAACTTGAAACATTTAAGTGGCTTCATGAATATTCAGTATTCATATTTAGCATGAATAATCAAAATATTTCAATGCTGAAGACTGCATAATAGTATGTCAGAACTCATGAGGCACATAAATTGCACCTTCAAAAAAGTCCCACAGCTGAAAGCAAATTTCAAAACCAACAGAGACTTCCAGTTTTCAATTTTCAAGAGCAAGCATACTTGCACGTAGTAACTACTATAGGATCACTTACCAGCACCACTGAAACCCTAATACAACTTAAATAATTTTAAATAGTTAAGGGACAGGATAAACATCCATAAAAGCTAAGAAAGATCACAAAATTTTCGCTCCCCTGTATCCAAGGAAACATTTTAAACAAATTATGCTAAACACTGTTTACCCGTTAGCCTTAATATGTTTTATAATTACTTCCTAATCTTCTGATTATTTTAGTCAGCTCAGTTAACAAGTTGCAAGTAAATCAGATGTAGTGACAATGACATTGTAGCAGCTAATCACTACCACTGCTACCACACAAAAATTAAAATGAGTTATATTCCTTAATTATTGTCTCTTCCTTGAACCTTAATGCTGCATAATTACTTCCCGATCTTCTGATTATATTAGTCTACTCAGTTAACAAGTTATACATAAATCAGTAGCAAGGATGACATTAGTCTAATCAGTAAACAAGTTATACAGAAATCAGTAAAGGATGACATTGTAGTAGCTAATCTCTCCACTTTTACCAAGCAACATTAAAACGAGTTTTCCTTCATCATAGTTTCTTCATTTAGCGTTAATTTGCATAATTACTTCTCAACCTTCTGATTCTTTTCCTAAACTCTATCAACAAGTTATAAATGAATCTGAAGAAGTGCAAATGACAAAGTAGCAGCCAATACTATGAACAGTCAATGCAACAGAGTGAAAAATAACGTAACATAAAAAATCAAAACCAATACTTCAGAGATCCAGACAAAAACTCACCTGAATACTCCTCTTTCTCAGATACGATCCATCGCCCATCAAATGCTTCATCAAATGACTCGTAGAACTTCTACAGATCAGCAAAAAAAACACATCTCAGAACAATACAATACAGTACAGTAAATATCGATCCAGTAACCGAAAAACAAAATCGCAAGTATAGATTATCGGTTACCGATACCAATCTTACCACATCAGAAGTAGCGTAGAGTTGAGAGAAAAAGCAACAAGCCAATAACAGGAACGCATATTGCGCCCAGATCTTCTTTCTACTTTCTTCCATAACCCGTTGTGGACTATGCGAAGAAGATAATAATCGAAACTGTATCAGAGATCTGGATTTTGGAAAAACCCTAACGGTGTTTCCACTATGGGAGGAATGGATCAAGGAGAAAATAAAGAACACTCAAGCAACTATAGAGTACGAAAGACGAGATATTCAAGAGGGCTTAAATAGATCTTGAGGAAAAATGGCATCGACTTGTTGTAGCCAATGGAACTTCATGACACGTGAATTAAACCAATGGGAGTTTGCCACGTTTGCATCCGCGACGAGGTAGAGTAGGAATTAAGATCGACGGTTGAGATTGGTTTCAGCATCCCTATTTGGTCACACCTTGACTCTTGTTTCCTTTTAAATTTTCTATCTTTATATATATATATCTTAAATTTTAATCTTCCTTTTTTTTCTATTCCCATTAAAGTGTTAATGGTTTGATTTGGATCTACTATTTATTTTCTGAATTTTTTTTTATTTACTAGTATGTTTTTGGCATAGAGAAAATAAATGATTATTATTTTAAAGGAAATCTAATTAGTTATATTATCTTTTTGGATTTTGATTGCTTTAATTACAAAAATAAAGGAATCTTATGACATTGCGAATAAAAAATTAATAGATCTTGTTGATAGTGAATTCTCCCTAAATGTAGAAATTGTAAAAACTATAGAAATGTATTAATTGGAAAATCATTTTGTATCATTAATAATTTTATCATCCAACGGATTTGCTTTGAAGTAGTTGGTTTAACTATAAACATGTACAATATTCTATATGATATATTATTATCATTGATTTGTACACACTATTAGATTAAGTTGATTTCCACTAAAATGTAATTTGATTGTCTTGTCTTTGAAGTATTTACACAAAATGTAAATAAGACTATAGTATATACTATATAGTACGTATATGTTAACCAATTTTAAAATGTACATGTTATCTCTAAAAATACTTTTGAAATTGTAGTCAAACATAAATTATTATTGGCTGATTATACAATAATGATTAATTGGTCTTGATTATACGAATTCACGTATTTGAGCTCTATTTTGTTGATTTTAAATATAATAATTAAATTAAATTAATGAATTTACATGAACCATAAATTATTTGGTTATTGTAAAAATAATCAAATCAAGTGAAATAATACATAATTAATTATCAAAGAGCTATATGTATAACAATCCAAATCGATTTCAATAATCTAAATCACACATGTATTTTCTATATTCTTTAATTAATATAATGCACCATAGAGTACAATCTTATTCATCACTCTTATGGTGGATGGTTGGAATGATTACTCTTAATTATGTAAAAGTTTAATTTAAGATTCCTAAATGAACTTTTTGATGATTATTGCTTTATCTTATTAATAGATTTATCTGATGCGAATCTAATTTAATTGGTTGATTTATGCAAATATTCCCTTTTAACCTCTATTTGAATTTTGTCTATATTTTTAAAAGTTAGGCAAATATAACTTCGACTACACTATTACAATTGTCAAACATCTATAGACTTTTGCATCTTTACTTAGTACTTTTCATAAAATTTTAAGTCTACTTAAAAGTGATTTTTATATTGTGATTTAATATTTTTTTTATATAAAACGGAGACGAAAAATTGAACCTTCATTAACAAGATGACAATTCATATAGTCAATCATTTGAACTAGTGAAATTCTCGATAATTTAAATGTTTCATGAATTACAATAAAAGAAAAGGATGGTTATTTACTAAACTTTTGTTCCAAATGGCTAAATCAGAAACGTTATATTATAAGTTATATATAAGTTTGAATTAACATGCTGACGAAGTGACATCCTTTTATGAAAATCTCGTCATGAATAACAAATATTGAAGGTCTTCTTGACCATACAAATCAGACTCCTCTATCTCCAAATAATTGATCGATTTCAACAATTATCCGCTTATTAATCTGCCACAACTGCAACCAAAAGATGATCAATTAATAGTAGCTAGAATGGTGTAATATTTTAGGATGAAATTAAAATACGCATATACTAAAAAATAATTTTCCTTAATTTGCTCGTAAAAAAATGAATCATGTGTTTAATTCAACTCCGGAATCTAGCTGGCCACCAAATCTCCCCTCCCTAGATAGCCGATGTGGGTCCTTCAACACCTCCCTCACACCTAAGGCTAGCTGAATATCTAGTTGATGGCCCAACATCAATAAATCATGAATTATGATGTATCTGACCCTGATATCATATAAAAAAATGAATTTTAGACTTAACTCAAAAAGTTAGATAAAAATTGTCAAATCCACGTAAGAAGTTCAAATTCTCCTCGTTTCACTGAGAACTTAACATTGCTTAACTAGGAAAACAAGAGTTTTCTGGACTCAAACCCCCAAAGCTGTTATTTAATTAAGCTGCAAAATAGCAGCATAGTTATATGAACAGCCATTGAGGGAGAGAGTTCAGAAAACTCTGGATTTCCATTAATATCATCTCTTCCATAACAATAATGTGCAGGCTACTCGATATTTATAGGCAAGATTTCTGGCCAATTTACTTAAAATAATTAAATAAATATATAGTATATGTTTCTAAATCAAGTATACAGTTCTAGGCATTGTATTTTTGCGGCTTCTTTTTGTTCTTTAGTGAAGAAAGTGTTATTGCTGATGAACTTCGACTTAATTACCTCCACAAGTTTGATGCTAAAAGAAATTACTACGTTAATTAAGAAATTTCATGTTAGGTTCCTTCGAAGAACGTACTGCGAAAATTCTACCAAATTAATTAGCTCCTAATTAATTAATAAAAATGTAATTCCAGGCTAACATTACGTGTCACTGATATGGATTACAATAGACCACACTTTCCCCGTTCTTCTTGTTTTTTCTGTTTTTACATATTGATAGTTTACAAAGATTACTGTTTTAGGTATTACTCCCTTTTTTTTTTTTTTATATGTAAAAAAATTAGATTTTATGTTTCTTAAAAAACTATGTAAATTTATCATTATATCTTTATTTAGTATTTTCTTAAAGTCAAGTTTTCAATAAATGAATATAAATTAATTTATTTTGATTAATTAAATTGATCAATAAACATGAATAAATCATTTAGTTTTCTTATTTGGTCAAATGTATACTTTCAAAGCTAATAACTTTCAAATGATAAAATAGAAAGAATAATGTCATTTATGCATTGATTTTGTGAAATGACAAATATTAAACACTATTTGTTTTAGTAAGGATGACATATAAATATGAACAAAGGGAGTAATAAGCAATTACTCTCTCTAATCCATATAACTTAATTTTTGAGGCAATGAACACTTATTATGAACAACATTCAAGGACATAATTTTAATCGTATTTTCATTATTGTCCTTTGTGAAATCATAAATGTAACTTTATAAGATGTGCAACTTATCTACTAGAAAATATGGAAAAAATTTGAAACATTCATCTTAAATTTTGAACAAATCAATTAATTTAAACAATGAAAAAATCACTAAAAATTCAATTAATTTAGAATACATGGAGCACCTTTAAGTAATTCCATTGTATTTTTATGTAAATGCTATGATATATTTATAATTATTATTTTCATTTTTTGCCGAATATTTTGCTAAATCAAAATACTCAGACAAATTGAAACGAACCGAATAAAATATCGTTTATGGCGAAATTTAGTTTAATACTTTGTTGGTGTTTATCATCAGAGGTGGAGCCAAAACTAAGAGTTTGAGGGTTCTAAATTTCCTTTTGAAAAAAGAGAGGGGGGTTCGGAGCTACAACTTTAGCGTGAAAAGCATTTCCACAGTTTATTCTTTACCACTCAACCGTGAATCAATTTTGTTAAGGGTTCACAAGTTAATATACATATATATTTCTTTATTTTTCTAATACAAATATAAAATCTACGAAAAAATTATTGGTTCATCCGAACCCACGAACCTCCGGCTCTGCCTCTAATTATCATAGTAACTGCGTTTGTTTTAAAACTGGGCTGGGCTGGGTCTTTTACTGGAAATTAGGTCAGCCCATTTAATGTCGCAATCTGTGAGTCAAATCTCAAATGGGAATTATTGTCGGCCGTCACTATCTTTACCCACTGACCATCCTACGTTTCCATAAATAGATTATGTCATGTTCAAATTCGTACCAGAAAAACAGTTAGTTAAATGAGAATTAGACTAATTGCTTTTCAAATATGAATTTGAACACAAAATATTCTATTTATCGAAACTATTATCTAAAAAATTTCTAAGTCACAATTGTTAATAATTTACCTCAGCACTAGAAACAGTTCACCTTATTAAGATTGTCTACGAAAAGCTTTGGTAATATATACGTTCATATAAAAACTTCTCTGTACTTTAGTTTTCTTGTTGGAGACTAAATATTTTCAAGCACCCTTTGTAGAAGATGGCTTGGGAGATACAAGTGCTCTTTAGGCGTATTGTTGATTTGTTGGTTCTGGATATGTTCATAGTAGTTAAAAAGAACGGAAAATGGTCATATTTGCCCTTGTACTCTTAGAAAAGGGTCATATGTATCCTTCGTCATACTTTTTTGATATATTTGTCCTTATCATCCAACTTTGAGCACATATTTGCCCTTGTACAGTTAAGTATTATGTCACCATTTTTATTAGTCTATGTGCCACAACATGCCGTCTACGTGGCTCCATGTATATATATTTTTATTATAATTAAAATTTTGCTTTCTATTTAGTATTTTATCCGTCCCATTTAGTAAAATTTGACCCAACCAAAATATAGACTCATTACTTTCATCAAATCTGCTAAACCAAATTCACCCTTATCATCATTCACCTTTGTCAAATCTCCTACAAACTTTGCCTAATTACTCACCACAAAGCTCGGAATTCCCCTTAAACGAACTCTCATTGAATCTTTGATAGTGAAACAAGGATTTCCCCTTTCAAGTTATTATTGGAAAGATCGAGTGATTCTAATGTCGACTATTCAAGGTTGGCGGTATTGGGCCTGAGAACTGATTGTTCTCCAGGTGCAATTCACCCGAAAAATTGTTGTCAAATAGCCATAACTTTTTCAACGACAACATTTTTTCAAAGTAATCTGAAGGAATTTCACCAGAAAATTGAATTTCCAACAAACAAAAACCTATTAAAGCACCCATTCGATTAAATTCCGGAATTGATCAAGAAAATAAATTGCTTAGAAAACTAAGTGTACGCAGACCAAGCATTTGTGATAATGCCTCAAACGTCTATAATTCCAGATAAATTAGTTTCTGCAAGAAGAAGTCCAGTAACCATTTATATCTGACAAAAAACACCCAACCAACATATATTTTTGTCACACGGATCCGTTCTGGGTATTGAAATCGGGTTATTGGGTCTTTATTTTGGTTGGATTGGATTTTACTAAATGGGTTGGATAAAATACTAAATAGAAAGTAAAATTTTAATTATAATAAAATATATACACATGGAGCCACGTAGGCGCCATGTAGGTGTCACGTAAACTAATAAAAATGGTGACACAATACTTAACGGTATAAGGGCAAATATGTGCTCAAAGTTGGATGGTAAGGGCAAATATATCAAAAAAATATGACAAATGGAAAATATGATCCTTTTCTAAGAGTACAAGGGCAAATATGTCCCTTTTCCGTAAAAAGAATTCAAATATTTTAAGAAGTTGTGATAGAAAAATGCATTATTTGATTCTCTGAATAATAATAATCTGGACACATAAAATGAAACAACGAGAATGATAGTAATAATTTTAATGAAAAAAAGAAAATAAAGATTTGTAACCAGGGGGGTGTGCATGGCCGGGTTGGTCCAGATTTTTCAAATATCAAATCAAATTGTTTGTGTCGGATTTTTAAATTTATAAACCAAACCAAACCAAACCAATAAAACTCTGGTTTTTCAACCTCGGGTTTTTTTTGGATTTTTCTTAAGGTTTTTTTGGATTTTTTGGGTAAAGTATTCATACAAACATATAATTTACTTATACTTCAAACATTTCTTTAGTCCTACCAAAATACAACTATCTAAGACGTTTCTTAAAAAAATGACACAAAATATGATAGGATTAATGACACTAAAATATCCAACAAAAAATAATAATAATAATGAAATCGCGTAAAACAAATGTTACAAATTAACAAATCATAATGAAAATGATCATAATTTAAAAGTACTAAATCATGCTAAAATAAGTTTAATAAGTATTAGTTACATGACTAAATATTAAAAGAAATTAAAATTAGATTATGTATTTTAATTATCTAAACCAATGTAAAACTAAAGAACAAATATTCAATATTATTGTCATTCTTAGTGTTGAATTGATT
>JAJOOH010043746.1:0-11918 GCA_029582605.1 Solanum gracilifrons
GTCAGTGGAATGAACCATGGACCGTCGATGGGGTCCGTAGACCTCTGCAACAAAAATTTTCCTACAGAATTTTGCTTTTCACCCCTGCACATGTAGCAACCGTTAGGCCTTTCTTTTCACATTTTTTGGACACGTTTTAGACACAGAGACTATGCTATATCTAGCCAACACTATAACAAAAATAAAGCACATATCTAAAGGAATACAGAAATATAGATAAACAAAGAAAACTACTAAACCCAAAAGAAAAACCTCTAGTTGGCTAGATTGTACATCTTGGGTTGCCTCCCAAGCAGCGCTTGATCTAACGTCGCAGCACAACGCAGGCCTCTTGATTACTCAGACTTTATCAAGATAGTAGGCCTCAACAACTTCTTGCACACTTTCTGCGTTTCCTAGATATATCTTGATCCTTTTCCCATTTACCTTTAACATTGTTCCCTCACTATTCTCAAGCTCCACCGCTCCATATGGGAGCACTTGTGTGACTAAGAATGGCCCGGTCCACTTGGACTTAAGCTTCCCCGGAAACAAGCGCAACCTAAAGTTGAATAGAAGCACAAGATCACACACAACAAATTCACATTATTCAATCATTTGATCATGATACTTTTTCATCTTCTCCTTGTACAAGGCTGAACTTTCATAACCTCCTAGGCGAAACTCATCAAGCTCATTCAAGTCACTAATTCTCTAATTTTATGCGGCTCCCCAATCCAAATTTAGCGTCTTTATCGCCCACATAGTCTTATGCTTTAGCTCTATCGGCAAATGGGAAGACTTCCCATATACAAGTTGGTGGGGGGACATACCTATGGGAATCTTGAATGCGGTGCGATAAGCCCATAGACCATCATCAAGTTTCCTTGACCAATCCATTCTGTTAACATTCACAGTGTTTGCCAAAATCTACTTGATCTCTATGTTGGACACTTCAACTTGCCTACTAGACTGCGGATGATAATGAGTGGCTACATTATGGCGGACGCCATATTTCTCAAGTAACGCCTTGAACAAATTATTACAAAAGTGGGAACCTCCAGTAATCACCCTAGGTGTACCAAATCTGGAGAAGATATTCTTTTCAAGAATGCAGTGACACTCTTACATTCATTGTAGGAAAGCGCAATTTCTTTCACCTACTTTGACACATAATCAACCGCAACAAGAATATACTTCATCCCATGTGAACTCACAAATGGACCTATAAAATCAATGCCACATACATCAAACAATTCTATCACCAATATAGGATTCATATGAAGCTCTTGCCTCTTTGAAATTCCTCCTTCTCTTCGGCAACGGTCACAAGACTTGGCGAAATCATGAGCATCTTGGTGGATGGTAGGCCAGTAATACCCACTATGCAAAAAATTTTGCGCAGTTCGAATACCACTATGATGCCCACCAACATCCGATGAATGGCACGCCTCTAGTATACTCAACATCTCGACCTCGGGCACACAATGATAATAATCCCATCAACACAACTACGATACAAATAAGGTTAATCCCAAAAAACCTTCTTCACATCATGCATAAACTTTTTCCTTAGGTGAAACGACAAATCTGATGGCACCAGATCACTCGCCAAATAGTTAGCAAAGTCTACGAACCAAGGAATCAAATCGTAAGAAGCAGCCAATACTTGTTCATCTGGAAAATCATCATTAATTTCAGCCCTATCACCAAGCTTTAGCATAGCTTCTTCCTCCAATATAGACAAGTGATCGGCAACTTGATTTTCTGTCCCCTTTCTATCTTTCACCACAAAGTCAAACTCTTGCAGCAACAACACCCATCTAATCAACCTCGGTTTTGCATCCTTCTTAGCCATCAAATACCTCAATGCAAAATGGTCAGTATGCACAATGACCTTAGCACCAAGCAAGTAGGATCGAAATTTCTTGAATGCGAAAACCACTACAAGAAGCTCTTGTTCAGTCACTGTATAGTTCTTTTGAGCCACATTTAGTGCTTTGCTAGCATAGTAAATAGGATGAAGAATCTTCTCTCGCCTCTGTCCCAATACTACACCAAGCGCCACTCCACTCACATCACACATTACTTCAAACGGTTGTCCCCAATCCGGTGAAATAATGATAGGTGCAATAACCAACTTCTCCTTCAACTCTCCAAAAAGCTGTCAGACAAGCATCATCAAAATCAAACTTATACTCCTTTCCGAGTAGTTTGCACAATGGATGTGCAATTTTGGAGAAATTCTTGATGAACCTCCTATAGAAACCTGCATGCCCAAGAAAACTTCTAACACTTTTAACAGAGATAGGTGGCGGAAGATTTCTATTACCTCAACTTTCGCTCTATCAACCTCAATACCCTTCTCAGAAATCCGATGACCTAGAACTATCCCTTCTTTCACCATGAAGTGGCATTTCTCCCAATTGAGCACAAGATTGCGCTTTTTACACCTTTTAAGCACCTCGGCTAAATGGTCCAGTCAACGATTAAAAGAATCACCTACCACAGAGAAATCATCCATAAATACCTCAATAGTTCCCTCCACCATATCAGAAAATATCGACATCATACAACGTTGGAAGGTCGCTGGAGTATTCCACATCCCAAATGGCATTCGTTTGAATGCAAAAGTCCCATAAGGGCAAGTGAAAGTGGTCTTCTCTTGGTCTTCCGGAGCTATAGAAATCTGATTGTAACCCGAATAACCATCAAGGAAACAATACCAACCCTTACCCGCAAGTCGGTCCAACATCTGATCCATGAACGGCATAGGCAAATGGTCATTTTCTGTCCAAGCATTCAATTTCTGATAGTCCATGCAGACTCTCCATCCATTCATAGGCCACTTCGAAACAAGCTCGTTTCTCTCATTAGGTACCACAGTAGTCCCACCTTTCTTGGGCATACACTGAATAGGACACACCCAACTACTATCTGCAATGGGATAAATAACTCTAGCATCCAACCACTTGATGATTTCCTTCTTAACTACCTCTTGCATAGGCGGATTTAGTCTTCTCTGGTGTTCAATACTAGGCTTGTGATCCGGCATGAGTTGAATTTTATGAGAACAAATACCAGGAGGAATCTCAATAATGTCCGCAATAGTCCACCCAATAGATCGCTTGAACTTTTTCAACACAGAAACCAATGCCTTCACTTGTGCCACATTCAAATATGCCGCAATGATGACCGGGAAAGTACCATCTCTCCCCAAAAATACACACCTCAAATGTGATGGTAGAGCCTTAAGCTCCAATTTCGGTGCCTCCTCAACAGATGGTCTAGCAGGTGGAGAGTCACAATTCTTCATGTCTAATTCCAATCTATTTGGTTTTGAACGAAATTCAAACTTATCAAGTGTGGCGACCATTTTATCATAGTCTTTAATACCATCACCATCAAAGTTCATCATTATCGTTGCTAGTGCATCAACACCCAACCTCTCTTCAATAGGCACCTCAAAACCACTCTCTACAATATGTGGCACCATAGATACCGATTTGAGCTCACTACTCTGCTTCATGAACCTAGAAATATTGAAAGTTGCCTCTTTATTGTTCAATCGAAACTTCATTTGCCTTTTCTCCATATCAACCAAGGCGCGCCCAGTGGCTAGGAAAGGTCTCCCAAGGATAATGGGAACCTCAAAATCAACATCACAATCAAGTATCACAAAATCCGTCGAAAAGATAAAAGACTCCACTTTCACTAGTACATCTTGGAGCACACCAATGGGCTTCTTCACAGTTCTATCGGCCATGAGCAGTCGCATCGCAGTAAGTTTTGGATCCCCTAAACCCAACTTTTTGTAAATAGACAATGGCATCAAATTTATACTAGCACCCAAATCGCACAACACCTTTGCAAAATGTAGCAACCCAATGGTACAAGGAATAGTGAAAGTTCCATGATTTTCCTTCTTCTGTACAAGGGACCTTGTAGCAATAACACTACAATGTTGCAACTTATCATGATCTTCAAAACTCACGGCCCGCTTTTTAGTTACCAAATCTTTCATAAGCTTCGCATACCCAGGCATTTGCTCCAAATCTTCTATCAACGGCACATTGATGGAAAGTTGTTTCAACATACTAATAAACTTGTAGTATTTCCCTTCTTCAGTCTTCTTGACTAACCTCTGTGGAAAGGGAGCTGGAGGCTTAGGCATGGGAACAACTCTCTAAGTTATCTCCACTTCCGTCTCTGTTGCATTCTCGTGCTCTTCATTTACCTCAATCACATCATCATCTTTACTAACCTCAACTTCAACCCCAGACGGCATCAGTGGATCAATGGTCTGCTTACCCCCTCGAGTAGTGACTGTTATACAATGCCCATCATTCTTTGGATTCTGGATGGTGTTGTTAAGAAGTGTGCCTGGTTGACGTGGGTTCACTGTAGTAGACAATTCAGTCATCTGCTGCTCAAGATGCTTAATTGACACTGTATGTGCATCAAATGTTTTACCAATACCAGACAAGTCATTTCACATCTCCTTCACATTCTCATCACTTGCATCAAACCTTCTCATCATCTTCTACATCATATCCTCAATACGTGACATAATAGCTCTAACTTCCCTATTACCAGATTCCCAATTTTGAGGAGGGACATAAGGTTCAACCCGATCATTTCTATTGCCATAGTTGTTCCAGTTATAGTTATTGTCTTGTAGTTCCCATCCCAGACATATTGACCCTCTCGGTTGTAGTTTCCATAATTCCGACCTTGGTTTCCTTGACCCTGGCACCAATTATCCATATTGAAACCTTGGGCGTTGGCTCAACAACCCCCCATCTAATCATTCCCCGCATAAGTATGCTCTTCACAGTAACATTCCTCACCCGGTGGTGGATTTCTAGTCAAATAATTGACAGCATTTACTTTTTATGTACCTCCGCTCACATGCTTCAACACCAACCCCAATTCGGTCCATATCTGAGCCATCTTCTTACGAATCTCATCTGCAGACTGGTTGTGATTGTAGCTTGAACGACAAACGTTTTCCTCGCAGTATCTAACTTTCTAGTGCTCCATGCTTTATTGTTTCGGGAAATCTTCTCCAGTTTCTCCGTAATCTGCTCAAAAGTGCACTCACCATATGAACCTCCAGCGATAGTATCAAGCACCACCTTACCATTGACATCCTAACCTCGATATAAATACTCTTTCAGCGATTTATCGTCAATGCGATGATTTGGAACACTTTGTATGAAAGCAGTGAACGTGTCCCAAGAGGTACTCACAGACTCTCCTGGTAATTCTACGAAGTTGTTGAGTTTATCTTTGTGATTCAACTTCTTTGACACAGGAAAGAATATTGCCAAGAACACCTCAGTTAGTTGTCCCCATGTGTTGATTGAGTTATAAGGAAGCTCATTAAACCACACAACAGCATTGCCGGTCAATGATAAAGGGAATACTCACAATCTAATGACATCCATGTCCAAGTTCGGTCGACCCATACAACCTTTGCAAACACTCCTTAGCTTGGTTACGTGAGCATGTGCATCTTTTGATGCCAAACCAGCAAACAAGCTCATCGTTGTAAGCATCTGCATCAAACTGCTAGTCACCACAAATGTATTCCCCGGAGGTAGAGGGGGTAGTACAAGAGGTCCTTTAGATTCAGCAGCATTAAACTTGACCCTATAGTTATCACGCAGTCTTAGTCCTGGTGGATCATGTATCCTCAATGCATCTCATAATAGATTCTTAGCTTGAACCTGGTTATTCTCATCACCAACTCTCGGAGGCTGCAACCCAACTCCATCACCTAAATTTCCTCCGATAGGATTGACTGGGTCTCCTTGGTTATTCATTCTTCGCAAAGTTCTGTTCAATTCTGGGTCGTAAGGAGTAAGTGGTTCACCTTGCCTCCGTGTACTTGGCATACACTAAAGTAGGAACCTGAGAGAAACAAAAACAAAAGAAAAAGTAAAATTAGGAAATATTTGACTAAAGTTCAATAATGTAGTTAAACTTAATCTAAAACCCTTATTCCCCGGCAGCGGCGCCAAAATTTGATACGCTCAAATTACACTTCCCTAAAGAAGTGTAAGCGATCGTTATCAAGTAAGGAACCCAACATGTTCATTGGGTCGATCCCATGAGGACTATGGTTTAGACTTAAGTTCAGCTTACGATTATATTCTTTTAGTCAGCATGCTTTCGAAACAAGTAATTAAAGAGGTGGTTTGTGTAACAAATTCTGAAAGTTATGTGAACAATTAGTAAGCAAGATTCAAACTTTTGTTGTTATCAAGATAAGAGATAAACTAGGGTGTACGTGTTCCCTATAAGCTCATAACGCGGTAATCCTAGTAATAGTAATCATTTCCTAGTCTATTACAGGCAAAGTGATAAGTTAGGTATCTCTAATTTCTTGGTCCGGCAACTAGAGAATTTCACCCCGCACCTTGGTCCGGCTACGTGTGTATAATTTACTAACCCTTACCATTACCTCATATTAGATATCACATCGATGTATGGCTTAGTTTTCACCATCGCACCAATCGACATTATACTATTAGATAGTATCACACTAAATCTATGCTGATAATTCTTTTCTCATTAACTACCTCCTTGGTCCAGCAAGTAGCAACAAGGCGAGTTCTAACGTGTTCACTTGTTAAAAAGACTTTTAAACAAAAGAATTAGCAATGCATGCAATAACACTATTCAAGAATTACTTAGTTACTATTCATACTTTGTTACTCACTCATGGTTCCCACAACCCTAGTTGTGGATTTAGTTACCTATAGTAGCAAGAATACAGTTCATATTTTTAGATGAAGAAATCATGAACTTACATAATGAGAAGAATAAACACAGAATCTCAACTTGAATTTCGAAGTCAAAATCTTCAAAACGAACTTAGGAAATTAAGAATTGCTAAAGTTGCAAGTTAATCTCCAAAGCCAAAAACTAGAACCAAAATAATAAATTCTAAACCCCTAAAATGAGGTTTACATACCCTATATATAGAAAAACAAGTCCTAACTAATAAGGAAACGAAATAAGGAAATAATGTTTTAGGATGAGGTTTCGATCTATGACACTGACCTACAGACCGTGGATTGACCTACGGTCTGCAGGTCCCTTCTCTGGCTCAGGACTTAGGCAATATTTTCAGTTTCAAAATCTTCACTCTTTGACTCAACCGATGGTCAATAGTACGGACCGTGGTTTGATCTACGGTCCGTGGATCCTTCTCCGTAGCTCCATACTTAGAATCTTGAAAATCAGGTAATGGAACCCCCTCTCTGAATGATTTGATGGAACTGCAGTATGGCCCGTAGGTCGATCTACGGTCCATCGTTTTCAACTGTGGCTCCACACTTAGTCAAGAATTCCCTGATCTCCTTCATGACTTGCCCGTCCATCTACGATCACCATCTACGGAACATGATTGGACCTATGGCCCGTCAATCACATCCGTAGATGCCCTTTTATGCACAATCTTTAGCAGTGTCTCTCAACTTCCGCATCTGAACTTATTTCCTGCAATCATGATAAAAACAAATAAAACACCAATACAAATTGTCCCTAGACACACACAACTCTTAAGTGAAATGTATTAAAAATATCGTAAACTCACTATATCAACAGTTGCTTATGGACTTAGTGTGTGTGTTTCTATGGTGGCTCTCCTTGCAAGTCTCTAGTGGGAGGTATTGTATGGTGTTCCAAATTCTAGTAACTTTACCTACACTAAAATCTAGATAAATATTAGATTTTTCTACAAGAAATTCTAGTATTTCTATAATATGTTTATCCTGCTTTATCTGTAAGAAATTCTAGTAACTTTATCTTCTACTTTAGAATATTTAGATATTTCTATAAGATGCCTATCCTAAATGCTACACTAGATTATTTTAAAAACTAATCTATGATATATCAAAAAATCATGTTTAATTCACACTCCCCCTTAAAAGTGAATTTTTTGAAAAAATACCACATGCTTGTTGCAGAAGAACTCAATCAAAGCTTTTGAACATTCGTTGGTGAAGCACTAGTACAAATGAATTCCTTATCTAAGAGTTCTTGAAGTTGAGTCTTGAGTTCTCTCAACTTTGTCGGAGCCATGTGATAAGGAAGAATAGAGATTGGATGACGGCTCCAAATCTATATAAAAATCGATATCTCTATATAGAGGCGTACCAGGCAAATTCGTAGGAAATACCTCCTGAAATCTTGAAACTACTGGGATTGACTCAAAAGAAGGGAAGTCCGCACAAACATCAAGAAGGTGAGATAGGCCAAACAACCAGTCCCCACAAACCTTTTAGCATGAATATAGGATATGATCTTTACTGGCTTAGCAATGTACACACCTTCCCACTCTAATCTATCCTTCCCTGGGATTTCTAGAGTTACTATCTTAGAGTTACAATTAAATACAACGTGATAAGGAGACAACCAAGTCATACCCAAGATCACATCAAAGTCTAGCATATCCAAAATCACTAGATCTACCCAAGTTTGACAACCCACAAACATCACAAAGCAAGCGCGGTACACATGGGTTACTACCACAGACTCCCCAACCGGGGTAGAAACATGAATAGGGGGCATCAAGGATATCACAAATTAAGTCAAGTCCCAAGGCAAATTTATCAACTACTTATCAATAAGACATAAGCCATCTGGTTGCATAATACAATAATAATACATGTTGTTACGGCGTAAGATGCCTCGACCTATGGCCTGCCCAGGAAGGCATAACACTGAGCTCTACAATTTCCTCTGCCCCTACGACCTTCCCTGATTATTACCTCGCCCTACACTAAGGGAGTCCTATGCCATTACGACATCCACCTGCTTATACCACAACTTTTACATGTTGCTGTGTTTAGTCGCCCAGCTGCTTGTGAGGGCATTCCCTCTTAAAGTGACCTAGTTCACCATAATTGAAGCATTCTCAATCAAGTCAGGGCATGTTGGCTGATGAATAAGAAGATCCTTGACCACTGGTAAAACCACCTGAATCAGACGAGATAAATAGTCCTGCTAACCATAAACCTTGAAATAAGAACCACTTAAGTTGCCCACATTCTTTGACCTTTTAGCCAAAGCCTTGTTCTGCCAAATTCCTTCCAATTTCTTCACATAGTCGGTCACCTCATTGAAGTTCTTTCTTGTAGAAGTCATGTGCACATATAAGACCTACAAATCAGTGTTTAGTCCCTTAACATAAAAATGAATCATTTCCTTCTCAGTTCCCCCAAGTTGAGTAGCGTATGGAGACAAGACATGGAACTTATCCTTATATGATGCTACAGATATGCTACCCTGCTGAAGACCCAGAAATTCATCCTTCCTCACTTTGATATTACCCTAAGATAAGGGTAGAATTCTCTGTCCCTACATATTTATGATATAACTTTTTAATTGGTATAGTGTTCAATGAGACTGCTCTAAGGTGAGTTCAAAATTATAGAAAAATGAAGGTTAATTTGGAGAATCCAAAACAGATATAACATAACTTGTTGATCAAAGTAAGGCTTTTAATAAGGTAATTCTTTGATGACATATAGGTTAATACTTGATACAACATAGTTTTTCTTGTATGTGATACAACATACTTGAATCTTCCTTGAATGCATGATAACCTCATAATGTTTCATTTTTAAATATATTTTAAACCTTATTTGAAATGTATCAAATTTGAAAAATCCTTATGCTCTATTCAAAGCAAGAGGTTTATTTAAACATTAGTCTATATTAGTACGAGGCACACAATTCAACATGTCCTGCTAACAAAGAGCATTGTTGCATATGCTTGGCAAAGGGCACTAAAATCATAATCCATATTTCCTTAAGTTTGTAAACTTACTCAAGTTTGATTTTTAACTTTCTTTTTTTTGGGTTGTGTGTCTTATGAGTATTTTGACGACTAAGAGCTTGCAAAAATTGATTGTGGACATTTATACCATGTTGGTTGCATCAAAGATTGGAAGAAGCTCGAGAACGCTTGTGCCACATGCAAGTGGATAGTGTCAACTATGCTACTTGATAATTCGTGCATTCAATTTTCACTTGTATTTAACTAATTAGTTTAGTTTGTGCGATGTGAATTTACTGGTGGTGTTATTTTGCATTAGTTGTTCAATAGAGCTTAAGATAGCGGAGCGAACCATTCCCATATTATGATTAGTTGAAGCCAAGTAAACATGGAATGCATGAATTCTCAAGGTAGCATATCCGGCACTCTCCTCTTGCGCATAGGGAAAGTGTTCTCAAGCTTGTTCCACTCTTTGATGCAATCAATATGGTATAAATGACCACAATCAATTTTTCCAAGTTCTTCCTCATCGGATACTAATCCTAAGCCACACTGATGAAAAAAAGGAATCTAAGTAGGTTGAAATAAAACTCAAGTAAGCTTACAAACTTAAGCGGAGAAGGGATTCAGAAATTTCGGTGCCTATTACCAAACATATGCAACAATGCTCCTTGTTGTCAGGACATGTTGAATTGTCTGCCTCATAATTATGTAAACTAATGCTTAAATAAAGATCTCTTTCTTTGAATACAGCAGAAGCAATTCTTTTAATTTATAGATTTCAAATAAGGCCAAAAAGATAACAAAAAACATTATGTGGATGTCACCCATTCAAGGAAGATTCAAGTATGTTGTATCAAATACTAGAAAAAGTTATGGTGTATCAACACTAACTTATATGTTATCAAAGCATTACCTGATCAAAAGCCTTACTTTGATCAATAAGATATGTTATATAGCCTTCAGCTTCTCTTAATTCACCTTCATTTTTTCTAAAGTGTTAAACTCACCTAGCAGGCTCATTGAACACCATACTGACCAAAAAGTTGCATGACAATATATAAGGGCAAAAGATTTTATCCTTATATTTGGGTTATATCAAAGTCTGAAAGGAAATCCATGACAAGCTTTTTTGTTTCTTTCTATTTTTTACTTAGCAATAATCTCTTAATTATGTAGAAATGAAAGCATGAGTATTTTCAAGAAAGGAGGTTGATGCCGAGTTCCCAGCCACTATATAGAATAAGAACAAATTCATCATTAAAACAACGGCGAAGGGCCTAAAACGTCCCTTAAGTATTTGAATTGGTACAAAATTGCCCTCCATCCACCTTTCGGTCTTAAAATACCCCTGCCATCCACCTTTTGTCTCAAAAATACCCTTGATGTTAATACTTTGGCTCATATTTGCCCTTAATTTTAATAGCTTCCTTAAAGTAAAATTATTAAATATTTATTTATTAAGTTGCTTAATGTGATTGGTCCAAATTTAAACTCTTCTCAAATAAATAATAACAATCATATTTTTAAAATTTGTCTTTTTTAATAAAACCACATATGATTCATATTTTGACCTGATACACTTGAAAGTATTATTGAAAAATTTCATGATATCTTCCTATTGTCCTATTTTTAATCAACCCCCAACTTATTATAACGAAACCCAAGACATAAATGAGGATCCAACTAAAATCCATACTCACCCCGACTGATTGTCCATCTAAAAAAATATTATTTTTATTAATATAGCTTTTTTCTATCAATTATCCAAATGTCCTGTTCATTTTCTCTTTTATTCTCTTTTTCAAATCTCTTATTCTTAATTAAGATATCTGGGACTCAAACTTGAATCGAACTCACATGTTTATATATTCTTTTAATTTGTATTATTTCTATGGTGGGATGAGGTTGGGATAAGAGAAATAATTTTTTTTATTCTTTTATTTTATACTTTTGGTACACACAAAAGAAAAATGTGATACTCGTACGTATTTGCTTAATCAAGTCATCTTTTATTGAACTAATTATTTCTATATGAATGCATCGTTATTTTCCTCCTTTTTTCTCTCTTGTTTTTCATAAATTGAAAAAATAAAATTTAAAATGGTGGAAAAGATCCAAATAGAAAAAAAATGAAAGAGATAAT
>JAJOOH010043747.1:0-11196 GCA_029582605.1 Solanum gracilifrons
ATCATAACAATTAAAGATACAAGATAGCAATATCAAGGACAAAGGCCTTCTCAAGCAAGGATACCTTAGAGATATGGGAATGGGAAGTAAATTAACATCTATGTAATCCATTACATATTAGTTGTATACAATCTCAATTAATCATGGGTCAAATCAAATATGCCTTGGAACCTCAAGTATCCTCCTATATCCTTTGATCGTCGGCAAATATTTCTTAACCAGCTCTTTCAAACCTAGCTAAGTGTCAGCAAAGACGATCCAATTATAAGCATCGTCAGAAATTCACTATTTCTAGCTCTAATCCATTAAATAAGTAATTCCACCTCAAATTTGCACCAACCAATCTTTCCCAACCTCAATTAACTCTTTCAAGCTAAATCAAAGTAAATGGGCAAGTCCTAGGAGTGATCAATTATTTTGGAAAGCAATCGAAGGATGAGATTAATTTGATATTGAAAGACTCATTTCATATATGAGAAAATATTCAAGTAATTACATAATCACAAGATGAAAATCAATAACTCAACATTTGTTTACCACTAGCACAAAATCCAAATCACCAAATAATAACTACACCTAGAAATATGCATTACAAATCATAGAGTTGAAATGAGAGTTTAAAATCATCGCATTCAAAGCATTCAATCTTCAGTCTAATGATGTTGGTTGTGGAAGCTTGCTCTCAAACCTATGTCCAGAATCAAAATTCTCCAAGATTCTCTCCCAAAATGGTTGTCACCCAGCAAGTCATAAATGAAATGAAATCGCTATAGAAAATTTCTAAATACCAAAAAAATGCAATAAAGAGAAAACGACCTAGAGGTCTATTACATCCCGTTGGTTATTAGTGTTTTCAATAAATTTTAAAAAAATAGAAATCAAAATAGTACTAAACCAAATATTTATATAATTTTGAATGGAAGAAGTCATTGGATTTACATCACTAGTGGATTTGTGGGCAGTTTGTTATATGTAAGTCATTTTGAATGTATGCTAATATGAATATTTTTTTTATATTAGAATAATATTTGATTGTACAAGAATTATATTATTTCTTCAGTATTTTTGTGAAGTCGATTATTAAGAAGTGTAAAAGCATTATCATTCGGCATGTACTATCAAATTGATTGCTTCATGTTGTATTAGTAATCTATAATATTGGTCATCTTCCCTTCTTAATATATGTTGGAAAGTTGTAAGATCTCAAAGAGTATTGTCATATTAAGCTTACGCAAATGCAGATGAATTATAGTAACTATATGCATATGCAAAAATAGATGAAACTTTGTAATGTAAAATTGAACATATAATCACTTCTAAAGTTAGATGAACATTAAAAAAATCACATTCAACTATTCGGTTATTCAATTCCTCTCATTTTAGTGATTCAACATGAAGTAGTGCTAAATTTTAATTGGTACATTCATTTGTACATTTATAAGGATGCTGACATTAGGGATGGCAATCGGGCGGTGGGGGGCGGGGGGTTGAGCTTAACCCGTAAAATTTTTAATCTGCCCTGCATAATAACTTTTTAAATTTTCAATCCGCCCCACCCCGCCCTGCATAATTTTCTTAATATTTTATTTTTCTAGTTAAGTTTGATACTAAAAATAAAATTCATAAAAATAAATTCATTGTTTCGTTAAGTTGTATTAATCAAATAGGAAAGTAACTTAAAATTTTATTTTTTAGAGGTTAATTAGGAAACACGTAAGAAATTGTATTATTATTTATTGAACCATTTTCATTACTATCTTGAATATTTTAGTAGGGTTAAATAAATCATCTTACTTAAAAAGTTAAAATTAAATTTGAACCCACATAAAATCACATATACCCACAACCTACCCCTCCCCGCATTAATTTTTAAAAATCACTTCAACCCGTCCCACATCCCACTGCCCCGCACAACCTTAAATCTGCCCCGCCCCACATCCACCCAGTCCCATTGTCATCCATAGCTGACATTTTTCCACCTATTGCGTTCAAAATTATGTAGATTTTGATTTCTAATTGTCGAAAAAAGATTTTAAAAAATTTGATTAATTCGGTAATACTAGAAAATCTCCAAATTCTCTAAGGTTGAAGAAGAAAAAATAATTATTAGATGATAGTTTAATTTTTGTTTCAAGAAAAGACATAAATTTACCCCTGAACTTGTTCCAAAAAGTCAGTTACATATCACGACGACCTATTACACACTCAATCTTGTTTAAAGTTATATTAATACCACCTTCCGAAGACAATCTTAGGTTTTGTATGAAAAGGTGGTATACACGCATTTTGGCACGTAAATAATATTATTTTAATTTTCTTAAACCTTTTTTCCTTAATATTTTCTTAGACTTTTGCAAAAAGTAGAAACCTAGACATTCTTCCTCTTCTCACCATACATTTCTTTTTTCTTAAAATCAATTTCGTCTTTCTTCTTCATTATTCATAAATTGAAGGCAAAATAAGAAATTTGAAGAAAGAGCAAGAGATAATAAGTAGATTATGAAGTTTAGTGATGTTGGCGGCGGTGATAGGCGGTGGGTAACACCATTGTTTCCGGTAAAACAAATAAACACTTTTAGATCTATAAAAATTCTTTTGGAATCTTGATAATTATGGATAAAAATCAAACATTTCATTAGTATTCTTTGTGAGTGAAATAAAATATGTGTCTGATGGCTTGAGACAAAAATAACATTGTGATGGTTGTAAGTGGTGCTCCGACGAGCATAAAGAAGACAAAGATATAAAAATATTTACTTAGATTTTTGAAAGATTTAGGAAATGTAATCATGAATTTTATGCATAAATGTCATAGGATTTTCAATAGAAATCATTGTCATTCTCATTTTTTTTTTGGTGAATTGTCCGACAAGTTCGAGTAAAAATCATGAACTTTAACTTAAAATTATTCACTTCCTGGTAGAAATCAACATCCTCCCCACTTTTTTTATTTCTTTTTAGAGTTTATTTTTAAGGTAGAGTGATGAATATGAGGATAAATTGAAGAAATCGTCAATGGTGAAAAAGAATTGTTGAGGAAGAAGAACTCAAAAAAAATTTAAAAAATGTAAAAGCTTTGAAGAAATTGGGGTCACCAATAAAAATATAAAAAAGAAAAATAATGATATAATTAACATATTATAAATTATAATACTTAATGATATAATGACCAATAAAATAGTGCCACGTGTTTAGATTTGTCACTTTAACATAAATTTTCTTTTTCTCACGCACTTAGGGAAGATGAAGACATTCTCTCTTCCATGTCACATTCTAAGGGGGTGTTAATATCACTTTGAATAAGACTAGGTGTGTAATAGGCCACCACAATAATTTAAGCGTGTAACTAACTTTTTGGGATAAGTTCAAGGGAGAATTTATGTTGTACTTTTATTTGTATCTTACTAAAGATAATGACCCCAAAATTATGTTCCTTTTAGTGTGTCATTCGATCCCAATCAAGCAAAAATGCTTTTATTCTCTAATCTTGGTAGTAAATTCTATATTTCGTCCACATTTTAAAGAAAATTAAGCGTTTGTTCCTCTTCTTAATGAATGTGGTGCATTTTCACTTATCAACACTTCAAACTTAAATCATTGTTTGTCCTCAAACAAGTTAGAATCAAAGAATAAATAACCTTTTTTCTTTCAAGCACACCAGTCATCCCATTTGCTTCAAATTCACATCAATCACTTAAGCACAAACAATATATCTTTGATTGGTACTAATAATTAGTCACCACATGCAACACATCATTGAAACTTCCCTCATTATCACAACACAACTTCAAGAATCTTAAATAATCAAGTGACAACAACTCATTCTCGAGAAATGAATCAAGACCACTAGTTCCTTCACATGCTCATTTGACTCACTTATGAACTTTTCAATATCACCACTTTCCTAATTCACATGCCCTCACAACAAAGAATGTCCCAAAAATCAGTCACAAGTATATCAACAAGACAAGAGACAAAGTTATAAACACTTACACTCACAAAGATCTTCTTATGAACACAAGTACCACATCATATGTTTGCCTATATTTTCAATCATGATTCACTCAAAACCAGTCGGTCAGAGAACAAAAAGGACTCTTATCAAGCTTGTAATGCAGGCTTATGGAAGGTTAAGATGGCATTTGTGTAGAAGTTGCTAAGACCCTCCTTGAACACTACACAAAAAAATTCAATTGTTTCATCACCACTTTTCTTCCTTTTTAAATACAATGCATAATTTGTTTTTTCATTTCATACAAGATGCCTTACATGCAACAATCTCATCACACTTTGGAGGAATTCATTTTCTCTTATTCTCTTCTTTCTTTCTTTTTTCAAGATTTTTTTATTTAGGACTTTTTCCTCCTCTCTTTGATTCATTTTATCATTGCTCTATTTCAAGCCCTCATGCTATTAGTATATCCCCTATGGGTTTCCAATAACACCCACAAACTTACGATTTTAACCTTTACTTTCACAATTTTAGCGTTTAATGAGGGATAGATTCAAAAGAGGATCACTTTTTTAAAATGTTAAAGACTTGTATTGTGGTTGCCAAAGAATGGTATTAAGATCAAAGGGCTTAACTAGGGATACATTTAGTGCAATGGCAGACTTTTCAGGTCAAGTGGTTTTCAAAATTCACAAAAAAGGCCTAAGGTCATTTCTCCAATCAAAGTAATAAGACCAAAATTGAAAGACTAATCATTCTAGCTAATACAAGTGAACACAAGAATTATTCAATGAACTCACCACACATGGCATGCAAATTAATCAAGATGGCTCAATCTTTACTTCCTTCACAAGCATAAATGACATCACACTTTATAACCACTAATGAGTTAAAAGTCACAAAATGAGTCACAAGAGTTATCACAAGATCATTCACATCATGCATTTGTTTTCAAAAAAAAAAAAGCAGAGGTGTATGCTTAAATCTTTTACAATGTAAGACTACCTTATTAGTACCAAACAAGTCATATCCTCCTAAAAAGACGATAATTTTCCCTTAGGAAAGACTTCACCTAATCTATCATTGAGCAAGTTCATGCATTTTTTTGAGGTATTCCTACTCAAACTTCACAACATATGGCTACTCAGACTTCACCACAAAAACATCCCACAAACACACACATAACCAAATGACGATTTTCCCTTAAGAAAGTAGTCACTCTATCTATCATTGGGCATAGCCACTTAATAAAACCATCACAAAGTAAAATAAAAAATCTATCTAAAGAAATGAAAAACAAACACGATTACAAACCTAATTCTCCTTTTCACGGATTCTATTTTCAAGCAAACCACGAAGATCAGAAGCTAGAGTTAAGTGTGCACTCTCAACCCACAACTTCAAACATGAAAAGTAGATTGAGCCTATTTCATGAAATCAAACATGGAAATGAAGAATTACAAAAGTAATCGAGCAATCAATCAAACACCCAACTAGCTTTGTCTATTTCTAGCACCAAAGCCCCAATTTCATACATATAATCACACCCACGTTTCTAGAAAGTAAGAACAAGTGAAGAAAGGTAAAACATATTTACAAAGATAGAACACAATCTCCGAATCCACAATTGAGATGTAAGGAAATTCACCTTCAATGTCACAACCCCAAATTAAGATCTACCCATTCATCTTCGAACTAAGCTAAGAGATTAAGAATTGTCCTCAAATATGATATGGAATGTTGCATAGTTGAACAATGATTGCTGATGAATGTAAAAAAGGTTTTGGGAATCAATTTGGTGAAATTTCTAATATGTCCGGGCATCAGGCATTTTACCCATCGTGGTCGTGATAACTAGCTCATGTGACGCGATGAGCAGGGTTGCTGTGTCACGCAATCACGACCTTTGACCACGCGTTTGGGAGATATTAATAGCTTGTGCAATGCGATCACTACCTCTTCATCATGCGGTCACAATGAGTAATTCTCTACTAGTTCTACTTTCTTCCAATTTGACTTCTTCTTGCTCCAATTCCACTTGGATTCTTCAACCATCTTCTAAATCCACTCTTCATTTCATTTTCTACAAATATGAAGAAAACCACATTAAAAGCACTAATTCTAAACCAAATCAAGCCAAAATAACTAAGAAAAGAGCCTCAGTATAAATCCATCACTCAACAATGGTCATTATGAGTTTTTTGGTAATGTCATTTGGTTTGACTAATGCTCCGACTACATTCATGGACTTGATGAATAAAGTATTTAGACAATACCTTGGTATGTTTGTGATTGTGTTTATCGATGATATCTTGATTTAATCACGGAGTAAATATGAGCATGACAATCATTTGAGGATTGTGTTGCAAGTCCTCAAGGACCGACAACTATTTTTAAAGTTTAGCAAATATGAGTTTTGGTTAAGATTTGTGGCTTTTCTTGGTCACATTATTTGCGGTAAGGGTATTGAGGTAAATCCTAAGAAGATGGATCTGGTTAAGAATTAGCCTAGACCTGTATCCCCTTCAGATATTCAAAGTTTCTTGGGGTTTTGGTAAGATATTATAGAAGAGCTTTCTTTGATTGCCTCTCCATTGACTGTATTAACCCAAAAGAAGGCTTAGTTATTATGGTTAGAAGCATGTGAGAAGAGTTTTCAAGAATTGAACGATAGGCTTACCTCCCTTCCAGTGTTACTTTATCGGAAGGGTCCGATGGGTTTGTTCTTTATTGTGAGGTGTCAAGGATTGAATTAGGGTGTCTTCTTATACAAAATGGGAAAGTTTTTGTTTATGCTTCAAGGAAACTTAGATTTATGAAAAGATGTATCATATCCATGATTTAGAACTAGTGGCGATTGTTTTTGCCTTAAAAATTTGGAGATACTACTTGTATGGTGTCCATGTTGATGTCTTTACCGACCACAACAGTTTGCAATACGTATTTAACCAATAGGAACTAAATCTTTTCCAACCTAGCTGGCTAGAACTCTTGAAGGTCTACGACTTGAGTGTCCTTTATCACCTAGGCAAAGCCAATGTGGTGGCCTATGCCTTAAGTCAGTTGTCGATGAGTAGTGTTGCACATGTTGAAGATGGTAAGAAAGAATTGGTTCATGATTTTCATAGACTATATTGGCTTGGTGTTCTTTGGTAGATTCCAATGAGGGTGGTGGTGGTGTTCAGAATGGTTTAGCATCATCTTTTGTGTCGGATGTGAAAGTCTTGATCGATTTTGGTTGAGTTGAAGGAAATGGTGCTTAAAAAGACTGTTTAAGCTTTCTCCCAAGGGGGAGATGGTGTGCTTCGATATCAAGGTTGTATGTGTGTTCCTTATGTTGATGATTAGAGGGAGAAAATTTCATCGAAAGCCCATAGTTCCCAGTATTCCATTAACCTGGGAGCCACCAAGATGTAACATGACTTGTGGGAGGTCTATTGGTGGAATGGGATGAATAAGGATATTGCAAAATTTGTGCCTAAGTGTCCTAATTGTCAACAAGTGAAATTTGAGCATCAAAATCTTGGAGGTTTGTCCCAAGATATTAGTATTCCTACTTGGAAGTGGAAAGATTTGAATATGGACTTTATTGTTGGTTTACCCCGCACCCATTGGCGACATGACTCGATTTGGGTTATAGTGGATCGTATGATGAAGTCAGCTCATTTCACTCCCATCAAGGTTTCTTATTCAATGGAAGATTACGCTCAGTTATATCTAAAGGAAATGGTTAGGTTGTATGGGGTGCCGCTATGCATTATCTCTGATCGTGGTACCCAATTTACTTCTAAATTTTAGAAGTCTTTCCAAAATAGTCTTGGTACCCGTGTCAAGCTTAGTATGGCCTTTCATCCTCAAACCGATGGGAAAGCAGAGTGTACTATCCAAATATTGGAAGATATGTTGAAAGCTTGTGTGAATGACTTCAAGTGTAATTGGGATGATCATTTGCCTTTGATTGAGTTTGCGTATAATAATAGCTCTCATTCAAGTATTGGTATGACTTCATTTGGGGTTCTTTATGATAGGAGGTGTAGATCTCTCATAGATTGGTTTGATGTCGGTAGGGTTGCTTTGATAGGTCCAGAGTTGGTTCATGAGGCTATGGAAAAGGTTTGACTTATTAGAGAAAGGTTAAAAACGGCTCAAAGTCAACGAAAGTCTTATGTCATAGTTATAAGAAGGGATCTTGAGTTTGAGATTGATGATTGGGTTTACTTGAAGATTTCACCTATGAAAGGTGTCATTGAGTTTGGTAAGAAAGGGAAGCTTAGTCCCCATTATGTTGGCCCTTATCAAGTGTTGAGGTGGATAGGCAAGGTGGCTTATGAATAATACGCCTTCCAATTTATCATTGATACATCCGATATTCTGTCTTTATTGAAGAAGTGTATCAGAGCTCTGACATCTATTGTACCATTAGTGAATCTTAGTATAGAGGAAAACCTTTCGTATGAAGAAGTTTCGGTTGAGTTTCTAGACCGACAAGTTTGGAAGTTGAGGAACAAAGAGGTTACATCCATAAAGGTATTATGGAGGAATAAAATGGTTGACGATGCTACTTGGGAGGTCAAGGCTGATATGATTGTCTGATATCCTCATCTTTTCCCCTCCATTCCTACTCTAGCTTGAGGTATTTAGCTTCTCATGATTCTTTCTTTCGGATTAAGGTTTCATAGTTATTCTCATGTTTCCATATGCCTGCATATTTGTTCTATGAAATGATGTTTTAGTATGTTTTAGCTTGGAATTGATTTTCCTCCTTGATTATGTGCATTTTGATGAAACTGCATCCATCTTGGGTTGATAGTTTCTCTCCTACTCTCTTCATGTTAGCTTGAGTCTCATTCGAATGTTCCCAATGGAAAGATATTGTAATACCTTAGAATTTGGTGAATTTGATTTGAAAAATGTAAGGCGAGTTTAACGGGTAGGTTCACAGACCACGAAGGGTCCACGACCTGTTAGCCCATCTGTGAACCCTTCACAGATTCTTGAACGGTCCGTGAAAGGTGAATAGTCCATTGAGGGGGCCGTTCAAAATTTTCCCAATTGTTCACGACCACCTTCACGGATTGTAAAGTGGTAAATGGTCCGTGAAGGCCTCTATACAGTGGTCCCGTCAGCTTTTTAATTCAGATTTATTTTAGTCTTTTTATATGCATCTAGTACCTAAGATATGACATTTTGACCACTATTCTAATCCCTGTATAAGTATTTTAATTCCTAAAACTACCCATTCAAAAATAATTCTCCTAAATCCCAAATTCCCTCTAAGTTCTTCTCCAAATTTCTCTCTCAAGCAAAGGAAGAAGAAATTAGGGTTTCACTTCAACGTCTCTAATTCACTATAGCTTTTGGGACTTTATCATTACATTATGTTATTATTCACCAATGGATTCCTTTCCTCCATTGAGTCCCAAGCATCCCAATTTTACAAGTTCAATTCTCAATTCAAAGTTAGGATTTTATTCAATTTTCATGGGTTCTTCTCAATTATGATTCATTTAGTTGTTTTCTACCTTATATGATTTTGAGTTGAATTCATATGAACCCATGCATGAGCCATGATTTTTTACTATGAACACATAATGAATCTTAAGAACCATGATCTGTGAATTTAAAAAGATATGCATCCTTTTATAAAATTGATGTAAATGACTTGAGGATGCTTTTATATAAAAGTATCAATGAGATTGTGAAAGGTTTTCTCACATGCTACTATGATCATGATTGTGAAAGGTTTTCTCATATAAGGATTCATAAGGTTGAAAGGTTTTCTCACCTAAGTTGAATCAAGATTTAAAGAGCTATTCTAAATGACTTTAGCTTGGATTGGTAGCTTAATCGTGTCTTTCCATCGATGATGAAATGAATATGATTAATGACTATTCCATGGGATTTTACTTAGAACCGACAAAATATTGAGATGGAGGCTCTCTTGTTAGTAGAGGCCGGGGTCTCTAGTAGCAATCTTTTTGTCCTTAACTACGTGCCCAGTAAGATGTCTTAGCTAGTAGATCCACGTAAGCTAGAAGTGTATGGTCCTTTCCTTGGCAAGAAGAACATCTCTTTTCGGTGTGTAATAAACACCAAATTCCATGTTTTAGCTCACATGGTATATGTCAGTTAATGGTAAATATCACAATAATGAACTAGATTACTTTCAAAGTATCTCACAAAGTGTTAAATATGGTGAGCTTGGATTGACCATGATTATGACTTGTGATTTTAACACCTTATCTAATGTTTTAGCTTGGTAATTGGATGTCATGTAAAGTCTTTTTAGCATGATTTCATATTTTTTATGCATTGCTATCATACTTAGTATATTTCATGTACTAATGCATACTTGTGCCTACATTGTTTCATTAATGTAGGGCCTGATGCTTCTACCTCGCATACTTGTGGCTGGTTGATCTCTCTTGTCGATTCGAAGATTGGTGAGTCCTTGTGTTCCGAGGACCAAGACACTTTTATAGGTTTTCTTTATTTCAGGTTTTAGACATTGTGCATGCCAACCACTACTTTTGATGTATTAGATTGCTTGTTAAGACTTTGTTACACGTCCGCTTTGTCAAACTCTTTTATGATATGAGAATGTTACTTTTGAAATATTTATTTCTATTATCATGTATGATGTATGCTAAGTGGCTTGTGTGGAGCTATGTTACACCCAAGGTATACGCCATGTTACATCCAGGGTTCTATACGTCATGTTACACCCAGGGTATTCTTTGGATCGTGACAAGCTTTGTACTTATGACTTCCAGGTTCTAGGAGGGATCTTTATCTATATAGTTTTTGCTTGTTTCCACTTTTATCTTGTTTTGTTGCTTAGATTGTTGCTTCCGCTTATTTCTACTTTTATACTAGCTCATTATTTGTCGTTGTAGGTTAAAAGTTGGCTTATTTACTATTGGCTTATAGTAGATGTCATAATGACTCGAGTGCTCGGGTCCTGACATACTCAATCCAACAAAGAAAAAAAATAAAATAAAAATTGTAAGTAAATAATTAACTTTGTCAACAAACTCATTTGAGGTTTAAAATTACGTCATCATTTTTTGAATATTCAAATGAATTTTTGCAATAGTTAACTAGCCAACACTAATTTAATTCATATAAAATAAGTTTTTATCTAACATATATTAAAGTTTAATTTGGGATTATTGGATTTAATACCCTCAAAAACATTCGATGAAATAATAAAAAGAACAACTGTTATATCATCCATTTGTTTG
>JAJOOH010043752.1:0-11548 GCA_029582605.1 Solanum gracilifrons
TATATATTGCATGTGTTTTATTTCTTTATATTGAGTTGAGTATCCATAAGTTGAGAAGAGGCAAGGTAAGTGTTTCTTTTATAATCTCTTTCAAGCCTATGTTTGTTAGTATTCCAACTCGCATACTCGTACATTCAATATACTGATGCCAGTTGGCGTGCATCATATTATGATACAGACGCAGGTAACCAGGATCAGCCTCCAACGCTTCGTTGATCCAGCTTGAGCATTCAGAGTCTGGTGGTGAGCCTTTTTGCATTCTGGAGGACTCTTTTATTTGCTTTATAGTTTAGTTCATTAGGATGTTGTGGGGTTTGTCCCAACATCCAACTCAGTTGTTTTGGAGGCTTTATAGACAGTTAGTAGTTCAGTAGTCTTTGCATTATCATTCTTATGTTAAATACTTGGGTTGCCACTTTTGGCCAAGTTGAATGTTTAATCTTTGAAACTTTCTCGGTTATTTTATTATTCAGTTCAGTTAAGTTCATTGATCATTAAAGATATGAATATTATCTTCCACTGAGTTAAGTAAGAAAGGCCAAGGGTTCAGTTGGGGCCAGCAATGGTCTTCGAGTGCCAGCCAGGTCCAGGGTGTAGGCTCGGGGCATGACAAACTTGGTACCAGAGCGCAGAGTTCAAGAGTCCTAGAGAGTCTATGAAGCCGTGTCTATAGAGTCCTAGTTATCGGTGTGAAGCGCGCCATATCTATAATTAAGAGGCTGCAACATTTAGGAACTATCTCACTTTTTTCGTATTCATCTCGTGCGTTAGAGTTTGATCTCTATAAGTTTCCCTCTAATTCGTACTTGCTTGTGTTTTAAGATAATATGCCTCCATAAAAAGCAGTCAAAGGTCGTCCTGCCAGGAGGAATGTTGAGGAATAAGGGTTACCCAATGCACCTAAAGTGCAACCTTAAGGGGAAGTTACCAATGTTGAGTTCTGAGAGACAATTAGGATGCTGAGTCAAGCTGTGACTAACCAGGTTGGTCAGTAAGGAGGATCTCGACAAGAAAGGGTTGACACTTCGAGGATTCTTGAGGATGAATCCCCCAAGTTTCACTGGTTTGAGCACTACTGAGGATCCAGAGAACTTCACTGAGGAACTGAAAAAGGTATTCGATGTGATGAATGTTACTGATACTGAGAGAGTTGAGCTAGCTGCATACCAGATGAAGAATGTTGCTAGGACCTGGTTTGATTAATGGAAAAGGGGTAGAACTGAAGGTGCACCACCTACGAGTTGGGCCTGTTTTAAGGAAGCTTTCTTGGGGAGTTTCTTTCCCAGAAACTGAAAGAGGCCAAGGTACGTGAGTTCCTCACACTTAAGCAGGATTCTCTAAGTGTTCATGAATATGGGTTTAAGTTCATCCAACTATCCCGTTATGCTCCAGAGATGGTTAAGGACATGAAAAGTAGAATGAGCTTGTTCGTTGCTAAGTTGGGCCGTCTATTATGCAAAGAGGGCCGGGCAACAATGCTTATTGGGGACATGGACATTTTGAGGTTGATGGTCTATGTGCAGCAGATAGAGAAAGAGAAGCTTAGAGATAGAGAGAAGTTCAAGAATAAGAAAGTGAAGATATGGAATGAGTCTGTGCAGCAGAAGGGTAGTGTGACTCATTCGCCCTTTAAGAAGCAAAAGAGGCCTACACCATCATCTGCTAGTGCACCTGCACCCAGAAATAAAGGTGAGTATAATGGCTAGAATTTGTAGAACTTCATAGCTAGACCAACACAGTCTCAAAGTAGTGTAGCACAAGGAGGTAGTTGGGCTCCTGTATGTGGTAGATGTGGTAGAAACCACTCAGGTATCTGTCGTGATGGCCAAATAGGTTATTTCAAGTATGGGCAGGAAGGACACTTCATTAAAGAGTGTCCTAAGAATAAACAAGGTAGTGGAAATCCGGGAAATAGAGCCGAGTCTTCATCAGTTGCTCCACCAGACAGAGCTGCACCTAGAGGAGCTACTTTTGGTACTGGAAGAGGAGCAAGCCGCCTCTATGCAATCACTAGTCACCCAGAGCAAAAGAGCTCTCCAGATGTTGTCTCTGGTATGATTAAAGTCTTTGCTTTTGATGTTTATGCTTTGCTAGACCCAGGAGTAAGTTTATATTTTGTAACCCCTTATGTTGCAAATAAGTTTGACCTTATTCTTCAGAAACTTTGTGAACCCTTCTGTGTTTCTACATCTGTTGGGGAGTCTATTCTAGCTGAGCGAGTTTATCGTGATTGTGTTATTTCCAACAATCACAAACATACCATGGCTGATTTAGTTGAGTTAGACATGGTAGATTTTGATGTCATTCTATTTATGGACTGACTTCATGCCTGTTATACATCAATAGATTGTAGAACTCGAGTTGTCAAGTTTCAGATTCCTAATGAGCCAGTCATAGAGTGAAGTAGTAGTTCAACAATGCCAAAGGGTCATTTCATTTCGTACCTTAAGGTGAGAAAGTTGGTTTCGAAGGGTTGTATCTATCACTTAGTCCAAGTTAATGACTCAAATGTTGAGGTACCTCTTATTCAGTCAGTTCCTATTGTAAAAGGGTTTCCAGAAGTCTTTCCTGATGACCTACCTGGAGTCCCTCCTGAGAGAGAAATAAACTTCGGTATAGACATCATTCCAGATACTCGTCCTATCTCTATTCTGCCATACAAAATGGCACCAGCAGAGTTGAAAGAGCAGTTAAATGATCTGTTAGATTAGGGCTTCATTCGACCAAGTGTCTTACCCTGGGGTGCTCTGGTCTTGTTTGTGAGAAAGAAAGATGGTTCCCTTAGGATTTGTATAGACTATCGTCAGTTGAATAAGGTAACCATTAAGAATAAGTATCCTCTTCCGAGAATTGATGATCTTTTTGATCAGCTTCAGGGTGCATCCTGTTTCTCAAAAATTGACCTCAGATCAGGCTACCATCAGTTAAGAGTAAGGGAATGTGATATTCCAAAGACAGCTTTCAGAACCCGATATGGTCATTGTGAGTTTTTGGTCATGTCCTTTGGTTTGATCAATGCACCAGCAGAGTTCATGGATCTTATGAATATAGTCTTCAAACCTTATTTAGATATGTTTGTTATCGTTTTCATTGATGACATACTGATCTATTTAAGGAATGAAGAGGATTATGCTAGTCATCTCAGAAAAGTTCTTCAGACTTTGAAGGATAGAGAGTTGTATGCCAAGTTCTCTTAAGTGTGAGTTTTGGCTTGAGTCTGTGGCATTTTTGGGTCACATAGTTTCCGGTGATGGAATTAGAGTTGATACTCAAAAAATTGAGGCAATGCAGAATTGGCCTAGACCCACATCTCCAACTAATATTAGGAGTTTCTTGGGTTTGGCTGGCTATTATAGAAGGTTTGTAGAGGGTTTTTCATCCATTTTGTCCCCTTTGACGAAGTTGACTCAGAAAACAGTGAAGTTTCAATAGTTTGAAGCTTGTGAGAAGAGCTTTCAGGAATTGAAGAAAAGGCTGACTACTGCCCCAGTTTTAACTTTATCGGAAGGTACTCAAAGTTTTGTGGTGTATTGTGATGCATTTAGAGTTGGCTTGGGTTGTGTTTTAATGCAGAATGGCAAAGTCATAGCTTATGCCTCCAGACAGTTGAAGGTTCATGAGAAGAACTACCCGACCCATGACTTAGAATTGGCTGCTGTAGTATTCGCTTTGAAGATATGGCGTCATTATTTGTATGGTGTTCACGTTGATATATTCACTGATCATAAGAGCCTTCTATATGTGTTCACCCAAAAAGAGCTAAATCTCAGATAAAGGAGGTAGTTAGAATTACTTAAGGATTATGACATGAGTATTCTTTACCACCTAGGTAAGGCTAATGTGGTTGCTGATGTGTTAAAAAGGTTATCTATAGGTAGTACCACCCATGTTGAGGAAGAAAAGAGAGAGTTAGCAAAGGATGTGCACCGACTTGCACGACTGGGAGTCACACTTATGGATTTCATAGTGGTGACGAATGGGGCTAAGTCATCATTAGTGTCAGTGTGAAAGAAAAACAAGACCAAGATCCCATTTTGCTTGAGTTGAAGACAAATGTTCAAAAGCAAAAAGTAGTAGCTTTTGAACAAGGGGGAGATGGTGTATTGAGATATCAAGGTAGATTGTGTGTACCTATGGCGGATGGACTCCAAGAGTGGATCATGGAGGAAGCTCATAACTCCAGATATTCCATTCATCTAGGTTCCACAAAGATGTATTGCGATTTGAGAGAAGTGTATTAGTGGAAAAACATGAAGAAGGGCATTGCAAAATTTGTTGCTAAGTGTCCAAATTGCCAGCAAGTGAAAGTTGAGCACCAAATGCCTAGTGGTTTGGCTCAGAATATAGAACTTCTGGAATGGAAGTGAGAGATGAATATGGATTTCATCAATGGCTTGCCAAGGTCTCGCAGACAATATGATTATATTTGGGAGATTATCGACAGAATGACAAAATCAACCTATTTTCTGCTGGTAAAGACTACCCATACAATAGAAGATTATGCTAGGTTATATATTCAGAAGGTGGTAAGACTTCATGGAGTTCAAGTCTCCATTATTTCAGATAGAGGTGCACAATTTACTGCACAATTCTGGAAATCTTTTCAGAAAGGTTTGGGTTCAAAGGTGAATTTAAGTACTGCCTTTCATCCTCAGACTGACGGGAAAATAGAGCGCACTATTCAGACATTAGAAGATATATTGAGGGCTTGTGTGATTGATTTCAAAGGGAATTGGGATGATCACCTACCTCTCATTGAGTTTGCTTATGACAACAGTTATCACTCTAGCATCCAAATGGCTCCTTATGAAGCTCTTTATAAGAGAAGATTCAGATCCCCTATTAGATGGTTTGAAGTTGGTGAAGCAGGGTTGATAGGACCAGATTTAGTTCACCAAGCTATGGAGAAGGTGAAAGTAATTCAAGAGAGGTTGAAAACGGCACAGAGTCGTCAGAAATCCTACACTGATGTTAAGAGAAGGACATTAGAGTTCGAAGTAGATGATTGGGTATATTTAAAAGTTTCACCCATGAAAGGTGTTATGAGGTTTGATAAGAAGGGAAAGCTTAGTCCCCGGTATATTGGACTTTATAGAATATCCAAGAGGATGGGCAATGTAGCTTATGAGTTGGAGCTACCACAAGAGTTAGCAGCGGTTCATCCGGTGTTTCACATCTCCATGTTGAAGAAGTGCTTGGGCGATCCTTCATTGTTCATATCAACTAAAAATATTGAGATCAAGGATAGCTTATCTTATAAGGAGATTCCGGTTCAGATTCTAGATCGCCAAGCTCGCAAGTTGAGAACAAAAGAGGTAGCATCAGTCAAGGTCCTTTGGAGGAACCAATATGTTGAAGAAGCTACTTGGGAGCTGAAGAGGACATGAAGAAGATATATCCACATCTCTTGAAACCAGAGAAAATACAAAAAAAGGTACTAATTTTCTTCTTAGTACTATCTAAATTATGAGTGAGCATGTTCTTTGTTTGAAATTGCTTTTGGGATGTTTGAACATGATGCTACCACCCTTAGCTTAGTAAGAGTAAATCTCATTCGAGGACGAATGTTCCCAAGGGGGAGATATTGTAACATCTCGTAACTAGAAAGAACTAGAAGGAAGTTTAAAAAATTGGAAATAGTTGATTTTGGAAAGTATAGGGAAATCTAGAAATTTTTAAGTAAGTTAAAGTGAGTTTGTGGTCAACTCCAAACGACCATAAATCCTAACTCAGAATGAGTTAGGTGTAGTTCCAGATATGGTTGGAAAGCTCTTGGAATGATCTTTCCAACGCTGCCAAGTTTACGCAATTCCGAGTTTGTATGAGTAAGTTATTCCCTTTGGAAGTTGGGTTGCTGGATTAAGGAAATGTCCAATCCGAATTTTTGTAGGGTCGTTTGGTCTTTTCCTTACCCAATTAATTAAATCCGTTTTTAATAAAATAATTGGGGTCAAAACTAAGTTAGTTCAGTTTAGCTTTTGAAAAATAGAGTTAGGGCCTTTGGAGAAAGAACGCAAGAGAAAGGAGAAGAGGAAAAGCAAGATTCGCCAAGAACGATCGAATTTGGTTGCGGATTCGCCAAGGAATTGACCCTACAAGGTATGTGAGTTTCTCATAGCGTTGGGTTCATTCACCCATGCGCCAAACATGTTTCGTTCAATAGAATTTGTCCTTAAAGAGTTTGAAAGTTGATGTTCTTGACATGAATTCTTGAATTTGAATATTGTTCTTAAATTGGGATGAATTGAGATGTTTCTGAGTTCATTACATCGCAGTATAGAGTCGTTTCGAGTTAGATTCTTAGGTACATTTGTTGGGTCCCTGTATCTAAAAGTAATTTGAGAAAAAGAACTGAGGGTGGGTGAATTGGGGCTGGAAAACGAAGAAGAAATTTCATCGGACGAAATTTGAGTGTGGAGGCACGTCGTGCGCCCTCTTCCCAGAATTAAAAAATTTTGCTCCGTGTAGCGGAGCTGACACGAGGTGTTCTGTCTCAAAAATACATTTTTCAAAACAAAAATTTAATTATGCCTCCGCGTCGCGGACCCACTTTCAAATCTTGATTTTTGGTCTTTTCTCATGTTTATTGAAAAACATGAGATCTTTCCAAACACAAATCATAATCCTTGAATCTATAATTCAATTTAAGGATCAGTTAAGAGTCAATTCAAGAGCAGTTAAGATCAAAGTCAAGAGAAGTCGAGAGTCAAGTAAGAGAAGTTCATTTCAAGTTTTCATAAGTCTTTTACAAACGTTTTAACTTTGTTTTAAGACTTATGTTTTGAAGTTGAGTAAAGAGTAAGGGCAACGTTCATTTTATTTAAAATGATATATGTGTACAAGTATTCCCAAGATTAAATGTTTTCACATTTAAGATGAGAGGAAACGAAGATTTCCAAAAGAGTTTTGAACATCAAAAGGGAACATTGATTCCAAGAGAGCTTTAAAGCTAAGTTTGAGCAATTATCTCAAACCAGAGAAGAAGCTGTTTTAAAAAACATATGAGCCAAGTATATTTTGGGAGTAGTATTGAGCACTGATATGGGGATGTGAGTGCATATTAACTCAATCCCCCATAAACCATGTAGCCATCATGGGCATAAAAATGATCATACTTTTAAGATGATTCCTTAGTGCTTTTTAGCATAGACTAGTGGATCCACTTAGTAGTTCATGTTCTATACCGATGGCAAGGTATAGGACGGTCCTTGGCAACGTGAGGTAAAATTTTGTACCTCACTTAGGCTCATAGTGATAGTTGTCGGTTAGAGAATCTCCGACAAAAGTTATACTACTTTCTAAATGAGTAAAGTTAAGTTTGTTATTGCTTTATCTTTAATGAACTAAGATTGTTTTCAGTTGTTTTATAAGCTATATATATATATACATATATATATATACATATATATATATATATACATATATATATATACATATATATATTGCATGTGTTTTTTGCTTTATATTGAGTTGAGTATCCATGAGTTGAGAAGAGCCAAGGTAAGTGTTTCATTCATAATCTCTTTCGAGCCTATGTTTGTTAGCATTCCAACTTGCATACTTGTACATTCAATGTACTGATGCCAGTTGGCTTGGATCGTATTATGATGCAGACGTAGGTTGCCAGGATCAGTATCGAGCGCCTCATTGATCCAGCTTGAGCATTCAGAGTCTATTAGTGAGTCTCCTTGCATTCCGGAGGACTCTTTTATTTACTTTCTAGTTTAGTTCATTAGGATGTTGTGGGGTTTGTCCCAACATCCATCTCAGTTGTTTTAGAGGCTTCATAGACAGTTAGTAGTTCAGTATTCTTTGCATTATCATTCTTATGTTAAAGACTTGGGTTGCCACTTTTGGCCAAGTTGAATGCTTAATATTTGAAACATTCTCAGTTATTTTATTATTCAGTTCAGTTAAGTTCATTGATCATTAAAGATATGAATATTGTCTTCCGCTGAGTTAAGTAAGCCAGGACAAGGGTTGGCTTGGGGCCAACAATGGTCTTCGAGTGCCAGCCACATCTGGGGTGTAGGTTCGAGGAATGACATCAGGTCAACGAGACCTCAAATTAGTAGTTTGATGGTTCCATTGAGTCTAAAACGTTGAATATATTTGATTTGCATTTGTGGTTTGTGTATACAGGGTTCTGAATGAATCCCGAGGGTCCTTTCGAAAGATTTTATGACTTTTTGTTTTTGCTGGTTTTTGGTTTTGGTGCATGACCATTTTGGTCATCACAATTGTGAGGTTCCCTCGTCGTGATCACATAGCACTGATTTGAGGTGCATCGCGATGGTCAACTTTAATGAGTTAACTATTTTTACTCATCGCGATCGTGTTACTCTAGGTCGCGATGGCGATCAGCATTTGAAAGCTGGGCAGATGTTTTTCTTAAATCAGAGTTTCAACCTCATTTCACCATTTTTGAGTTTTGGGAACTTTGGGATTGTGATTTGAACCAGGTTTTCGAGGAAAAACTTTTGGGTAACGATTCTTAATTCTAAATCTTCTATTACCCATTATTAATTATGGATTTAAGTGTTCAAATCAGGCTTTTAAAATGAGAAATTTGGGGTTATCTTCAAGAACCCAAGAACTTAGCAAAATGGCGATTGCAAACGGATTTTGAGTCTCTTTTCGAAATCATTTTCACAAATGAGTTTCTATCGACTTGAGTAACATTTTCAAGTAATAAATTTTGGATTCAAACCTTATTTTAGGAATTGGATTTTTGTGTTGATTGACCCATTTTTCAAAGAATTGAATGGGTATTGTTGATTTCGAAAATTTATTGTGAATACTTGATTTTTATAGATGGTGTGTCTTGGAAAGTGATTCGAAAGGGTAAAAATCAACTCTTGGTGTGATTAATTAATTTTGATTTAAAGCAAGTGATCTCCTAAATCTTGTATTCTAGTAGAATTCATGTACTTCCTCCGTTGTTTGTGTGTTGGGAGTAATTGGGATGAGGTGAATGGTTTAATTGTCCGCTTGATATATCTAAATAAATAAAAAGGGGTTGAAATGAAAAAAGACTATGTGATGAACGTGATGATGTGAATTGTCTCATTGTGATCCTTGTTGATTGATTGATGAAATGCTTGAAGCATGAATGTGGCCTTGGATTGTATGATTTGTTGTCTTTTCCATGTGGAGTGATATTGCTTGTGTGGATTGATTGTTGAACACTATGATGAGACATGTGATGATTTATGATGCCGAGGTCTTTGCCGGCGAGTGCGACTAAACCGAGGTCATTTTCGATAAGTGTTAATAAAGCCGATGGGAAATGGTTCTGACTAGTGATTTGATATAAAGGCGATGAGAAATGATCCCGACTAGTGATTTGATATTATGCCGATGGGAAATGAATACGCCTAGTGATTTGATATAAAATTGATGAGAAATTGTTTCAAATAGTGATTTAATATAAAGTCGATGGGAAATGGTTCCAACTAGTGATATTGTGCCAATGTGAAATGGTTTCGGAAAGAAATTGATTATTGTGACTTGATGCATTTAATGATTATGTGTAATTTTCTTGTTAATTGTGATTGATGTACTTGTTGCGTGTGACTAAACTACTTCACTTTGTGATTGACTTACTTGATTCATTTGATTGTTGATTTGTGACTATTGAACTGTTAATATTGGGCATTTTGAGCTGTGTATTGTATTGTAGTATATAAATATATATGAACTTTTCTTCGTCGAAAATACTTGTAACACCCCGCCATTTGATAAAAACTAGAATTAGAAAGAAACCATTTTTGGAAATAATCAAATTTGAAAATTTTGGCAAATCAAGCTAAGTGTAAGTTTTGCGTCAACTACAACCGACCATAACTCCTAGAACAAGATGAGTTAGGTGGGCTACAAGATACCATATGAAACGACTTGAAATTATCTTTCCAATGCCATCGAGTTTTGTCATTTTTGAGTTCGTATGAGAGAGATATGCCTATTTGAAGTTGGGTTGTCTGAATAAGGAAAGTCAAACGGATTTTAGAAGGGTATTTTGGTCTTCTCACTACCCAATTAAGTTAATTCATTTTTAGAGATTAATTGGGGTCTTGGATTGTATGATTTGTTGTCTCTTCCATGTGGTGTGATAATGCTTGTGTGCATTGATTGTTAAACACCGTGATGAGACATGATGCCGAGGCTTTGCCGGCGAGTGCTACTAAATCCAGGTCATTTCCGACAAGTATTTATAAAGATGATGGGAAATGGTTCCGACTAGTGATTTGATATAAAGCCGATGAAAAATGGTCCCGTCTAGTGATTTGATATTGTGCCGATGAGAAATGGTTCCAACTAGTGATTTGATATAAAACCTATGAGAAATGGTTTCAGAAAGTTATTTAATCTAAAACCGATGGGAAATGGTTCCGACTAGTGATATTGTGCCGATGGAAAATGATTTCGGCAAGAGATTGATTATTGTGACGTGACGCATTTGATGATTATGTGTGATTTGCTTGTTAATTGTGCTTGATGTACTTGTTGCGTGTGACTAAACTACTTCACTTTGAGATTGACTTACTTGATTCGTTTGATTGTTGATTTGTGACTATTGAAATGTGAATATTGGTCATTGTGAGCAGTATATTGTAGAATTGCTAGGCCGGGCTGATTTGTGTGCATGTTGTAATTTGATGAGGTTCGGTTGGAGTGTAGAGGTATTCCATTTCTCTCTAGATGTCTTATTTATTAGGTTGCTTGCTGCGTACCATGCTTGGTACTCACTCCTTGCTTCTATACTTATGTAGGTACCAAGCCGGTTTAGCGTGACTATTCTTCTTCTCACTTTCTGAGGCTCGTTGGAGGACTTGAAAGGTAGTTGGTTGTCATCCTAGCGGGCCCTCATTTCCTTTTCCTAAGCTTTGGTCTATTTGAGAAATAAAGATTGAGACTTGTACTTATTTCTGTATTCCACATTTTATGTATTTAGTGACTTCCACATACGACAACCAAATTTTAAGGGTTTTAATAAAATGAATAAGTTTTCCGCTTTATCTTATTCTTGTTTTATTGTTTTCTACATTTCTTTCGTTTTCTTTGTGTTGAAGCACACTTGTCTTTGTGGGAATAAACAAACGCTATCACGTCCATTTTTGGATCGTGACAATTATTCCTTAAATAAAGTAAAGTTGATTCTGGATAGTTTCATCACATCTCAGAGTAGACAAAAGAATTATGTGGATAAGAAGGTTCGTGATTTAGAGTTCATGGTCGGCAACCTGAGTCCTATTGAATAACTTTTACCAATTAAAGGTGTTGTGAGGTTCTTGAAGAAGGGAAAACTCAACCCCAATTTTACACGTCCTAATTCAGATGAATCTCTCTAACGTTTAATAGGTCATTATGTAGTCTACATGGTGATTGATTTAAAATTAGATTTTTATTTGAGTTGCTGCCGCTCCTTTATGATAAATTATAAGATGATCTTGAAATTTTCTTTGTTTATGAATATTTGTTCATCTTATCTCCTTTAGCTTTGTCATATATATATATATATATATATATATATATATATATATACATA
>JAJOOH010043754.1:0-10695 GCA_029582605.1 Solanum gracilifrons
CTTATTTTCACTGCTTAGACTCCCCAATTTAGACTCTAGGATCACTATAGGACTTTCTTGGCTTGTAACGTAGGCTCAGGATCAGGTGTGGTACATTTGGGTACTTCTTAGTGACTTTCTGCCCTCCTTGACATTACGCTAGGCTTTCAGCCTCTTTCTGCCCTATTTCTGTCATCCTACCGTTCTACCTTATTTCCCTTTATTTTCTTCAACCATGGATGTGACTTTAGGCTTTTCAGATCTTTTTACTTTTCACTTTTATCTCTTTCTTGCATTTTATGTTTTTATTTCTCTTCTTTTTTTAGATTTTTTTTTTCCAGCTTTCAACAAGTCACATCCATTCCTTTCTTTTCTTTCCTTTAACATCAAACTTTTTTCATACCCATTTTTTTTCTTCGGTTTCCGCTTTCATAGGCACCCTCAACTTATGGATTTTCCATTGGTTGAGGTGCATAATACCCGATATTGGGTCAGGGCCGAGATTGAAATTACCTTTTACATTAGCCACCCTCAACTTAGGCTTTTGAACTAATATGAGGTGAACATGTCCAAGGAGGGACCGGGGTCAACATAGTAGATTTATGGGAAGGTGAGTTCGGGGTTTAGAAAGAAATGGTGTAATTTTAGGCTCAAAGCATTTGGATCAAAGGGAGCATTTTTTTCATTTGGTTGGATCTTTCATTTAGGCAATTTGTGGACTGATTAGAACAAGGGCCTATGATCACCTCCTAGCTTCTAAAGTGAATTGTCTTAGTAGGACTAACCAGGCAAGTTCTAGTTTTTTGTACAATACTTGTTTGAACAATCACTATTCTCACACACACTTGGCACATAGTTTCAATATCAGATTACCCAGTTCACGTTTCAACTTAAGTCATGCCATCAAGTTAATTCATTATCGTGTCATACTCAGGGCCGACACATTCAACTTGTCTTAGCGTACCAATTCTAGCACACATCACAAAATTTGGACGGATTATATTTTTCATAAGCCATCATGCTTCATTCTTTTTCATGCTTCTATACATACAATCCTAACACATGCCGATTCAACAGAAATTAAACAGTCTCCTTGGGAAAAAAAACACAGGCAAGAAAACACCAAGAGAGGATTTACGAGGGGGGTTACTCAGACTTCACCCCATCACTCACAATCCATTTACCCTACCCCCCAACAAAAATAGATGTGATTGTCCCCAATGTATACAAGAACAGTAAAAGATAGTGGATTGGGTGAAGCAAACCTGTGGCGCATAGCGCCGAAGAATCATGAACGAGCAGGTGAGTCCGGTTTCCTGAAGCCCGCTGGAGCAATAGCAGGGTCACCCTCAGTAGTGCCCATATCATCCATCATAGGATCATCGGTGGTGCTCACAACGTCCCTCACAACAGGAGGGACCTCTACAATTGGGGTAGAACTCGATGCCCCTGCAACACTCTCACGCACCCTCTGTTGGCGCACCTGTTCATCTAAAATCAAGGCCTTCCTGGCCTGCTTATTCTGCTTACGCTATCTCTTTTGTGCATTTTCCTCCTCAGTGTAATTAGAACGGTGCCTCTTACCTTTAGCATGTGTAGGAACAAGCCCCTCCTCTACGGCCCACTGAATAAAGCATTCATCACCGTATCATCAGCCAGTGCAGTAGGTGCGGCCTAAGGCACAACTGTAGGGGCGGCAAGAATGGCATCAACGTTAGTCCAGAGACTAGCTAACTCAGCCTGCAAAGAGGATAGATCTATGGCCGGTGTTGATCGCTCGAGGACTCGCAATTCAAAGGCATCAAGACGCTTATTTACTGCCTGGACCTTCCGGTCCATCATTCCCTCCATCGTACGCTCCATTCTGGCCTCGGACTCAGCTATCGACTTTTGCATCCAGGGCTAGATATGATGCAGTAGTGTGGCCATCTGAGCCTCCAATTTCTGTTCTCTAGCCAACGGGACAACAATAGCTCCTAACAGTAGGGTGGACCGGCATGAACTAGGAGCCATACTAGTAGCCTGTGAAGAGAAGGTTGGGACAGTATCAGAGTGATCTTGTATAATAGGATCACCGCCTTGTGCCTGCCCCACCATGTCTGCAAGATTTGCGCCCAGGGGAGGTACCTTAATCTGGGGCTCTCTGCGAGGTGCCGCCACATTTCCAAGAAAACATGACGAATCTTCTTACTCGCTTTTCGACCCTAATTCACCTAGAATGGAATAGTTTCATCCCCAATCAGTTATATTCGAGTACCCAACAATAGTACATAAGAATCTACTAAAAACAACCTTAAACCTCATACGATTTTCTCAAGAACTCATCCAAACCTCAACAATCAAGATTATGAAAGAAACTTCAACAAAACTCATTAAGAACTCAAATCCTTTACTTTCAAGAATGAAATTATGATGAATAAATCGTGATTGGTGTGTGGGTGAACGAACCTAATTCTATTTGAACTCACATACCTCTTAGGGATCAAACCTTGGCTAAATCTTCAACGAAAATCCTCAAGAACTTGACAAATGTTTGACTTTTCTCCTTTTTCTCCTCTTCTTGAACTTCTCACAAAGCCCTAGCACAATTTAGGATTTGTAAAACTGAACCAAATCAGTTTAGACCACTAGATATTACCAAATTTATTTTTAAGTTAATTGGATAAGGAAAAGACCAAAATACCCCTCTAAAATCTGAGTAACTTTCCTTAACTAGACAACCCAACTTTAAATGGGAATATCTCCCTCATACGAGCTCGAAAAGTAGATACTCGGTGGAGTTGGAAAGAGGATTCTAAGGCCTTTCATTTGATATCTTATTGGGCACCTAACTCCTCATGTACTGTAAGTTATGGTCGTTTGAAGTTGACCCAAAACGCATACTTAGCATAACTTGCAAAATTTCATATTTTTCTATTTCCAATTTAGTTTCTTTATAATTCTAGTTCTTTCAACAACCGAGGTGTTACAGCACGACTATGATTGCGCAAACATGTATGTGGTTAAACAGATTAATAGGAGAGACGTTGGGGAAAGTTGATTATGTTGTTCAAATTAGATGTGATAATGAAAGTGCTATCAAGCTTACATCGAATCCAATTTTTCATGGTCCGACGAAGCACATAGAAGTTCGTCATCACTACATTCGAGAGAAAGCGCTTGAGCAAGAAGTTATTCTAGAAGGAATTTCTACAAATGAGCAAGTCGCAGACATATTTACTAAGGTCTTGATAAAGCCTAAGTTTGAATATTTTAGGGCAGCTATTGGAGTTGTTGGTCGTAAGCATGCACTAAGGGGGACTACTAAAAATTAGTTCATCTTAGAGTCTTGTTTTACTGTTTTACTTCTACTGTTTACGAAATCAAATAACAATTCCTATATTTTAGGAATAATGATCAGGTTAGTTTTTTTTAGGCTTGGCGTCTTATTTGTTAGAGTTGTTGTAGGATTTAGAAGTTAACGCTTATTTTATATATAACTCTAAGTCCCTGCTGTAAAAGAACAAAGCCTTCCGTTCAAGAAAAACAAAGTTCTTCTATGTTCCATTTCCTGTTCAACTGTTGCACTTGTTCTTTCTTTTCTCTACATGTGCTTTTGTTTTACGGCATCCATGTTAGGATGAACTGATAATTTTAAGACCCAAAGAAATGGTGGGCTGACCTGGCCCGACTCATCATATTACAAGGTCCACACAGGTTGGGTTGGGAAAAGCTGGACTGCCCGACCTTCTTTGACAGCTGAAATTAAGTTACTTCGGGATATGGAGTAATGGAAGAAATCGTGACAGAGAAAGTTTAAAGGATAGAATTTGGGTAAAATATTTAGAAAGAGAAAACTGGGTAATGGGGTCTTTTATTTTTTCCTTAATGGAGTCAAAAAGTGGACCCAATTTGAGGAATATAAGGAAGGTGAATGTAGTATATTAGGATACAATTTATTTTCTAAAATATTGACATTTTGACATTTTTAATAATTATTTTTAAGTGTAGATGTTTTTAATAATTATGTTAAGGATTTTGACTAGTTACCTAATTTATCCTGAATTTATAATAATATACAAAGTGGATACATCTGTGATTACCAATGTGCAACTTACGCTCAAGGTTCTTGAGTAATTAGTTCCTTTTCTATGAATTAGAAGGGACTTCCTAAGGATAAATTACATAACAAGGCAAATATCTATTATTATTATTATTATTATTATTATTATTATTATTATTATTATTATTATTATTATTATTATTATAATTATTATTATTAGGACTATTATTATTAATATTATTATTATTATTATCATTATTATTATTATTATATTACTTAACACAACTATAGTTACAATGAATTATGATTAGCAATTATTGTTTTATATGGATAGATATTAATGCTCGGGTTCCACTCCCTCAATTTGTATCCAATTATATTTCTCATCTTTCTTGCCATTGTTAACTTTTATAGAAATTATAATTATCTCTCATCTTACATCTTACTGATTTTTCTCCTAAATTCATTCAATTATATCATTTTTTTAAATATTGAAATATCTTTTCTCCTTCCTAAGTGGACTTATCCAATTTCATGAGATTCAAAACATTCATTATGTTTTGTACCAAGTTAAAGACAAATAAATTGATTCACCTTGGAAAGCTAAAACAAGAGTGAGATCGGAGACGAAATCAAGACAAAAAATAGAACCAACAACACAGATCGTGGTAGATAAGGAATGGCCTAATACATTCAACAATTGATTTGAAGTTCCTCCAAAATGACAATCAAAGCATAGGCTTAATTGTCACGACCCGAGACTACACCCTGGACATAGCCGGCCCTCAAGAACCATTGCTAGTCCCCAAGCGAACCCTCATCCTGGTTGTCTACAAGCGGAAGACTACTCAAGCATACAAAATTTTAAAACTAAATTAAATTCAATAAACTCAAATACTCAACCTTTATAAAAGTTTGTACAATACTCAAAATAAAAGTAAATACATAAACTCCTCAACTCTGTCTATCTATGAATCCTCTATTATTAGAGAAGGATATCAGAACAAGACCCACAACATCTCAAAACTATTAAGTGTAAGATAAAGGTGAAGTCCTCTGGAATATAAAATGTCTCACCAAAGCTGATAAGAAGATCAAATGACCTCAACAAACCGCGTGTTGATGATCCTGAATACCTGTATCTGGATCATGAAATGATGCATGCCAAATGGCTCAGTACATGGAATGTACGAGCATGTAAGGGGAATTCTAAAGCATAAACATAAGCTTAAACTAATGGAAAAGAAACATCCTTACCTCTTCTCAACTCACTCATCTTAACTCAACTCAACTCAAAGAAAATAGGGTCAACTCGGTAATATGTAGTTCAACTCAATTCAGCGAAATAGGGATCAACTCAACAATAAGGCACTCAACTCTGACTGAAGATACTCAACTCAAACTCAACATAAAAGTAACAATACATGATGCAATATCTGAAAAGTTGTTAAAACAATAGATAATGACTCAGTTGTATGCAAAGATACAATACTAACTCAATTGTATGAAAATACAATAATAAATCTTATTTGTATGTAACGATACAAAATAACTCTGTTTGGGAGATTCTCTAACCGACAACCATCCATATAAGCTATGTGATGATACAACGTCTAGCCCACACTGCCAAAATTGTCCTATACTTTGTCGTGGTATAGAACCTACTAACTAAGTGGATCCACTCGTCTATGCTAAAAAGAAATAAGGAATCATCTAAAAACTATGACCCTTTCTACCCACGTTGGCTACATGATATATGGGGGTTGTGAGTTGTATGAACTCTCCCCTATATCGGTGCTCAATACTATTCCCAAATTATACTAGCTTATATTTTTTTTAAAACATATCTCTTTATGTGGTTTGTGATTATTACTCAAAAATATTTCTCTTAAAAGAGATGGTATTGAAAACCGCTCATGAACTCGTTTAGAAATCAGTGTTTCCTCTCTTCTTAAATGTAAAACATTTACTCTTGGGAATACTTATTTCCCATATATCATTTTAAAGAAAATGAAACATGACTCTACTCTCCCTCATACTCAGTACTCAAGTCTTTAAAACAAGTTTTAAAAAAAATTGTAAAAAATCTTCTTAAAATAGGGTTCATGCCGAATTATGGATGTTTCAATAACCATGCATAGAACTCAATACTTGGAACTCAACAACTCTAGAACTCAAGGAGTCTATGATACTACGCATCTCAAGAATGCTCGACTCGGAGGGTTAATGCAGAATTATGGGCGTGAACTACTCAACTCAAGGACTAAAAGATACTTCTCATCTCAAGACTACTCGACTAGTAGGGTTCACGCGGAATTATGGGCGTGAACCACCCAACTCACGAACCTTCATGGGTAACATGTAGTAGTCCTATGATTAGGAATATAATTTCAAAATGATTAGGAACTCAGTACTCAAGACTTAGAACTTGAAGATACTAATCCTCTCAAAGCTAATCATATAATGGAGTTCATGCGGAATTTATGTGCATGATCGACTTGACTCAAGGATATCAATGATAATGTAGACTCATGAATAAATTCTCCTCATTCTCATACCGGCATAGTCGAGTCCCGAAATAATATAAAGGTTATTGTAGAAGACTCCTCGAAAAGGCTTAAAGGGACTTTCTCAAACTTTACTCTTAACTCTTCCTTGAATTTGAATTATGAATTCAAGGGTTATGATTCATGTTATGAATGATTTCTAGATTTTTAGAAGTAGTTTAGAATAGTTAGAATCAATAGAAGTGAAGGTACACTTTAGGAGAACTTAGACGGTTAAAACGATAGAAAAAAGGTGTGAGCAACCGACTTTGGCGCACTCCTGGCATGGAGCGCCAACCCTTAAAGTTAAGACACATGTTTCTGGCGCATTGCTGGCGCGCCGCCCCAGACCTTTTGGCGCATCGGGGGCCCATCGCCCCAGATCTTTTGGAGAATCCAGGGTACATCACCTCATAACTTCTAGCAATTCGGGGGCGCGTCGCCACAGACCCTCCCCAAAACTTTCTGACTAATTTTTCTTCTCATTTTCTGACACTAATTCCTCTAGAATATATTTTTGTTCTCAAATTCTCCTTAGATTCAATTACCCAATACAAGTATACAAGAATTTACTCCAAAACAACTCTTAAACTCGATACGATTATCTCAAGAACTCATCAAACCCATTCTAATTCAAGAACGAAAAGAATACTTCGAGAATACTAATCAAGAACTTAAATTTCTCAATTTATGGATAGCTTCACAAAATAAACTCATTATTGGAGTGTGGGTGAACAAACCCAACACTCTGGAAACTTACATAACTCTTTGGATCGAATCCTTTGCGAAAATCTGCAACAAAACTCCAGATTCTTGATGAACGCCTTGAACCTGCCCTCTTTTATCTCCACTTTTCCTCTTCTTGAAGCATCTTCTAAAACCCTAAGCATAATTTGGATTTATAAAACTGAACCAAATCAGTTTAGACCGCTAAATATTACTAAAATTCATTTTAAGCTGATGGGGTAAGGAAAAGACCAAAATACCCCTTCTATTTTTGGGTAACATTCCTTAAATGGACATCCTGACTTCAAAAGAGCAAATCTGCCTCATATGAACTCCAAAAATAACAAACTCAGTGGCGTTGGAAAGAGGACTCAGAGATATTTCATTTCATATTTGTTGAGTCCACGATTTGGACTCATTTAGAGCTTTATTTTAATAGATTTAGTATCCTCAAATGCATATTTTGTGCCAATAACTGATGTAAATCCTTGATTTTCAGGTATTTGGATTGAGAAACAAAGCATGGACACTAATGAGCAAAAAAGAACAAGGCAGCTGAAAGAACGAAGAAAAAAAGGCCTGAGGACATCTTTAACCATTGGGCGAGTCTCCGAATGTCCATGGTCTCGCTTAATGTTCCAGTGTGCCAAGCCCTGAAGGATAAAATCAAGTCAACGATAGAAAAGAGCAGTCGACGAGTCGCCAAACGGTTTCGCGATGCAGTGCTATATCGCCCAAAGTTACAGAACTTAAAGTTGCAGAAGGCCAAAGAAAAAAGGTGACGGAACTGACCAAATGGCGGATCACCGATTGGATCAGCGATCTGGACTTATTGCGCTGAATAGTCCTTCGTAGTTTATTTTTAGCGCCTATAAATACATATTTGAATTTTTAGTTTAGATCAGATTTTTGTCTAATTTTCATCATTGTTCATTTTTCGAGTAGAGAGCTTAGAACTGAGTTTGAAGACAATATTTCCTTAGCTTTGATGATTTGAAGATTTAAATTTCTCAGAAATTGGAAATGGGTGTTGAAGATTCTCCATCTTATACCTTCGTAAATATGCAATTAATCTTAGCAGTTGATGGAAACACAATTTGGTAATGATTTCTATATTTTTATGATGTCTAGCTAAAACCCCAATTCTTGGGGTGTGATTATATGATTATGGTTTGGTATAGTTGCTGGGCATTGTTAATTGATAATGTAAATGTTATTTAAAGTGATTTCATTCAGTAATTGTGGCTTCACCTAAAAGGTTGTAGTTGCAAATGTAACTCTACCTTCATGTTTTTGGCTTGCTCGAGATAGAGGTTTTAAAACCAAGATTACTGATTTGATGGTTTGTGGGTATTGGGTTGTCATGGGTTCAGCTCGAGAGAGTGAATCCTAAATCCTTTTCCACACATTTTGCTCGAGAGAGTGAATGCACTAAAGCGTAGGTTCTTCTTAATTGCTTATTGGTTTTTGAGAGAAACCAATTTGATTCGGGGTAAATGTTCTAGAAAAAGCTTATTTCCACTAAAGTCTAGCTTAGTCACTAATTTTTAGTTTGGGTTTGTATGTTGTTGTTTTGACCAGAAATTTGGAGCATGTTTGGTAGCTACAGTTACCTAATCGATCACCCTCCTTTCAGATTGATAATTCTTAGGGATAACATCCTAAATTTCAGACAATTGGAGGGTGAGTCCATTTATGAGTTGTGGAAAAGGTTTAAAATTCTATTGCAGCAATGCCCGACTCATCAAATTCCAGATAAACTACTTCTGCAATGTCTCTACCGGGGTCTTAGCCTCGAAAATAGAATAATGGATGACCAACTCTATTTGGGATTCTTGATGCGACATTCCTATGAGACCGCAACCCAACTCCTTGATTGTGTGGCCAAATCCAACAAGGAGAAGATGGAGAAAGATAAGGACCAAGACTTGACAACTTTGTTGAATTTCTTGGCCCAAAAGGTCAAGGACTTAGAGGTACTGTCCAAAAAGAAGAACATGTACATCCCCCCTCACGAGCATCGTAAGATGAAGAAGCAAGAGGGCGGGCAAATTGAAAGGGTCCTCTTACTCATTCTACCCAAAGTCGCAGAACACAATAGAGTGTTGGAGCAGATAAGAGAGAATGTCATGATGTTGAACCAGAGGACGACCTCTCATTCTATGATCATTCAGCTACTGGGGTTCCAAATGGACCAGGTGTTGTCTTCTCCCTACCCAGAGCCAAAAGAGGGGTGGCCTAATGAAAATGAGGAAAATCCTACTAATAGAACTGAAGTGGGGAGTTGCATCGTGCCACGACGTTAATTAAGGCATTTCTTGGGAGGCAACCCAAGTTTTTATCGCTTTATTTTTTATTTTAGAAATAATGGTGTGTTGATTGTGCAGGTTGAAGTGTCGAAGGTGTTAGAAGGAAGGTTGGCAAGCAAAAAGTCTAGTCAGTGCATCACCGAAAAGGTAGGCGTGCCCTACCTAGACCACCGTTGTGCTCAAGACAATTTTAAATTAGAGTCTGTAAAACTCTGTGATCCCAAGAGCAACTTGGTGAATCGCCCACTAGGTTGGGGATCCCAATCTAGTCCACCGTTTGGACCCCCACAATAACTGGAGGTCCTATAAAACTCGACGAGGTAAGTTCCCACTTGGCAAGTCAGCGAGTCGGTCGGTGAGCAACACTAATGTCGCTAAGTGGGTCGGCGATCAACACTAATGTCGCCGATTGGGCGAGAACTGGATGGTTTTAAAGGCTAAAGGTTTAAAGTTTCAAACTATTTCACTTTCCCTCACTTTAAATCTTCTAAAACTCACACCCGCACTTTAGTTCCCTATATTTTTGCATTTCTACCATGTTTTAGTCATTGATTGTTTGTTCAGACTAGATTACTTTGCCGCCTAGCATTTCAATCTTGTGTAATCGGCATCTAAGGTTGGTTTTCCGAACCTCGAGTTTATTTTTAGCAATTTTTACTCATTTGCAATGATCCTATCTTAGTATCGTGTGTTGGGCCTTTCTGATCTTATTTGTTGTTGTGTGTGCCTGTGTTAATATGAAAATCTTGCCCGTAATGTTTAGATGGTTGAATTCCCGTGAATTTGTGCCTTAATTTGGTGAAAGAATTCTGGGGTTGTTCTTGCATGATGTTGGATCTAGTCTAGTGAAGTCTAAGTAACCCGTATTTGTGCCAAATGTCGTAATTTGCCCAATGATGGAGCGGGTGAGGTAATTCTTAAGGGCAAAAGTCATCAAATGGGCAAATTTGGCAAAACTGGGAGAAGTCTGATTATCCCGGGGTAATGGGTCTTGTTTTTAATTTTATGGGTGCATGCTTTGATTTTGTTTTCAGGGGTTACGGGGTTGACTTTGAGATATTTGGTTGAAAGTAAGCATGTTACACGTTAGGTC
>JAJOOH010043756.1:0-11728 GCA_029582605.1 Solanum gracilifrons
AACAACGCCACATCATCTGAGTGAAGGACCTTGGATGATGGTTGTCATTTGATTCAAAGAAAACGAGTTCAGGTACTTGAACAACGGAGAGACAGGACGAACCATGCATACGCCTACAAGCCGTAGGTGAAGACCTTCATTTGAAGAACACATGATTTTGGCCAACTGCTGACTTACGGAGCTAACAACGGATGGTTGATTGAACCATGGACCATCATTTGGCTGCCGTCGATCGAAACTGCTCAGGCCGGACTTTCTTATGTTTTCTTTTACTACATGGTTTAGCACTTAGTTTCTATAAATAATTTATATTTTTCGTTTATGGGTTGTTAGACCTTTTGTGAAACTTTACTTTGGCTTTGAGGATTATTGTGCAAACATTTTTGGCATTTTAATTCTTAAAGATTGTTAATGCAATTTGCCTTTGATTTTCAATTGAAGATTTCAGATTTCAATCTATTCCAATTGTAAGTTCATGATTTCTATTTCAAACTCAAATATGGATTGTGATAACTCAAGCATGAGTAGCTAAATCCACACCTAGGGTTGTGGGATCCATGATTAATTAAAAAGTAAAACCAATAACTAAGTAATTTTTGAATAGTGTTTATGCATGTGTTGTTAATAATTCCATTTAGAATTCTTTTTAATAGTGCGAAACGTTAGAACTCGCCTCATTCATACTTGCCGTACCAAGGAGGTAACGAATGAGAAAGGGATTAAACAATGGAGATTTAGACGTGATAATCCGCTATCTAATAGCCTGACCCATTTACTACAAAGGCTAACCTGGGGTTCAGGGTAAGGGTTAGCAACGCATACACTCGTAGACGAACCAAGTTGTGTGGTGACATTTCCTATTTGGAGGACCAATCACTTAGAGATACATAACTTACCAACCTTGAATGTTAACACTAGGATAGATTTAGGATTATTGAAATTACTGCGTTAAGAACTCGTGTGGAACACATGTACCCTAGTTTTCATCTGATATTAATAACTCAAACTTCAAATTGTGATTACTTTTTACTTGTAACTTCAAATCAATCAACTGTTATTTTATTTACAAATCCCCCCTTTTTCGGAAGTAGTGTTACTGAATGTTGATAATCGTAAGTTAGCCTAAGTCTAGACCATATTCCTCATGGGATTGACCCTAACCTAAAAGTTAGGTTCTTTATTTGACAACGACCACTTATACTTCTTTTGGGAGGTGTAATTTGGGCGTATCAAGGTTAAATTTCCCAAATGGGAGAAAATAATTCAGTGTGTTGCTTATTCATTATCTTCAAGTGAAGCCTCTGGACTATATAAATTATTGAGATCAGAATTCAGAAAGTTTGAGGGACATTCACAAGTATAAGAATTGGAATTTTATACTCTTGTAGTTGATAAGAAACGAAAAATGTGGGCATGGCTCCAGAACCTCTATGCAGATCATTTATTAAAGCTAACATCAATGGTGTTGTTCATTGGATGGACTAAGAAAAAAATGACATCATATAATCCCTTAACAGTTTGAAAGAAGAGGCGAAGTCCCTTCCAACCCCGCATGGTCTTGAAACACCATCATATTGCTTGTCGCTAGTGGAATTGAGGAATTGTCTATATTGTGTAATTCTAATTATAGTCAGTACGTTGATATTGGTGTTTTTAAATACTTGGGAAGCAAAAATTATTTATTGAAACATCTCTCAATATTTTTATTAGGCATAATAGAGATCCAAATAGTCAACTTGATAACATAATCTGCAGAAAATCGGCATAGCAAAAATTGAAAAAAGGCTAAATAATCTCAACAATTAAAAGAACTTAACAAATATTTAAAATTCAAGTTCATCCTAAAAGTTGGTTACTTATTATGTTAAAAAATGACTACAGTAACTAAAAGCAAACTTAACGCTCCTCTTTTTCTTTAGATACTGCAATTTAAAAAAAATTGCTTCACCTTGATTACTACTTCTACAACTTGTCCTTGAAGATTGTCCGTAAGTTTGCACACTTTTGTAAAATGACCAGCTTGTCTGCAATATCCACATATTGCATCAGGTCTCCACCAATAAAAAGTTTCTAAGTGTGTTTTCCTTTTGCAGTATTTGCAAAGAGGATAATTACATTTTTTTTGTGCATTAGAAGCACCCTTAGTAACATTATATTGCATGAAGTCTCTTCTTCGATCTTGTGCTTGAAGACCACTTATTAGATCTTTGACATAGACTTAAGAGAGATCTGTAGACTCTTCCAGAGTCAAAATTTTAGACTTGAATCTCTTTGAAATTGTCACAAGAATTTTCTTCTACTATTATATCGTCTTTAAAATCATTGCCAAGCAATACGATTTTAGTAACAATCAAAGAAATCTTATTAGAATACTTAACAATAGTTTCATCCTCTTGCATCCTAAGAGATTCAAAATCCTTTTTCAAATTCAAAAATTACATTTTTTTGACTGGGGCATTTCCTTGATACGTTTTTAAAAAATTTCCCAAGTTTCTTTTGTTGTCTCACAAGCAATGATTTTAGAAAAAATCGTATCCACGACTTAAATTTTGAATTACAGTTTTGGGTTTGAATTTTGGTTTTTTCATCGAAATAAGATTTATTTAGAGTAACCGTGGGATTTTTAGGGAGAGGTTTTAAGGGTATATCTTTCATTACAACTTCCCACATATCATAGGTTTCAAGATATGATTTCAGTTTTACTGACTATATGTGATAGTTTTCACCAGTGAAAATTTTTGAGGAAATCAAAAAGAAATTGTTTCTTGCCATTATTTTTGGTTAAAAATTGGTTTAGCAAATCTTGTGCATTGAAAAAAGCACATATCGAAAATAGTATCCCTAACGGGTTAAAATGTGTAGCCCTTACGGGTCAAAAGGATTGAAAAATACCCCATGCAGGTTAAAGTAACATTGTAGTTCTTTGGAAGACTTCACAGATCCCGTAAGATCAATGAAGCTCTTGATACCGTTGTTGGAGTTTTTGAAAAATGGGGAAGCAAAAAGTATTGATTAAAATGTATGTCGATGTTTTCATTAAGCATAATAGGGATTTAAATAGCCAACTTGATAAAATAATCTGCAAAAAAATTGCATAAGAAAAATTCAAAAAAAAAAAGCTAAGTAACCAATCAAAACAACCTAATGAATACTTACAATCCAAATTATCCTAAAACTAGGTAACGTATTATGTTAAAAATGATTGCAGTAACTAAAACCAAACTCAACAATTGATCTATGATGCTTACAGAGTTGAGGAATTGTCTATGTTTGACTGAAGATAGCATTTTTATGGATTATATTCAGTATTTTATGGATACATATAATTTTCAAATGATATTAGTTTAGAAAGATGTACAGTTCTTGATTCAAAGTGACAAAGAAATTGATTTTTACAAACCAAAGGAGAAGAAGTTCAGAGTGATAAATGTTTATGGTAATCTCACTGCAACGACTAGATACATTCCAACCATTAAAAATCTAAAGACTATCATGGGGGACAAGTTTTGTAATAACCCTCCAGATATTATTTGTGATTATGCCTCTAATTCATCATTAAGAGTGCTTCTATAGTGACGTTGGGACTGACAGTTCGGTCACCTCGTCGTTATTTTGGTTTTATGCGAGTTTTAGTGTTTTGGAGCTTTTGAACCTTGAATGGTCATTAGTTATCTAAAATTCAAGAAGATAATCTGAGAATACAATTCTGACAATTTCATCAGCTCTAGAAGAATCATTTTAAGCTATTAGTATGGTTGGCATGACTCTCGAGGCTCTCTATGCGAGTTTGTGCAATTTGGTGTTTTAAATATTAAGTGAAGTCCAAAACTTGACTTTAGTCAATATTCTTAGTAAATGAGCTTGGATGAGAATTCCGTCAACGCAGTGTAACAACTTAGAAATTGGAAAGTTGGATTAAGAAGGGAAAGTTTAGTTTTTCGATACTGGTTCTATGATTGATGAGTCCCATCTATGGATTGTAAAAGGGTCTACGATCCATAGAAGGTGAGTCTTAGAAGTTGAGATAAGTTCAGAGAAAATTCAAGTTTTTGAAATTTGACCTACGAGTGAATTGGCTGGATCGTAGTAAGTTTGATGGGTAGTAGGATGGTTTTGTAGAATTGAAACAGACTTGGTGAAATTTTGGACTCAAAGCTGAGGACTACAAATGCACTCTACGGACAGTAGAATGTTTGATGGCCTGTAGAAGGGTTTCATAGAAAGTTGGCCAATTTTGTATCCTAGTATCTTGACCTACGGTTGACAGGTACGGTTCGTAGTATGTTCTACAATCCATAGGTCCAAACGATAGAGTCCTCCGGCATTTATTTCTTAAGGGTATTTGGGTCTTTTCCTAAATATTAATAACTATACTATGTCGTTTTGACGTTAATTTTAAGACCTATTACAACCTTTCAACTCCTAAATCTACCAAAACTCTTTTCATCCTCTCAAATCCCCAATTCTTATCCAAGTTCATCCCCTCCAATTCTCTCAAGCAGAAGGAAGAAAGTTAGAGTTTCAAGCTTCAAGTCTCTTTTTTTCCTCCATTACATTTAGGATTTGCTTATCAAGGCATGTGGGAATTCACCAATGGATTTTCATTCATCGATTGGGTCCCCAAATATCAAATTCTTCCAATTCAAAGTCACCTAATTTTGATTAGGATTCATGCAATTTCCATGGGTCTTATTTGATTTGGAGTTAATTATTCAATTTCAATCTTTCTATGCATGTTTAGATTCAATTACGTAGTTTTCAATCAAGTTCATATGAACTCTTGCATTATTCATGATTTGACTATGCATATTTGAAGAAAGATTTTGAAGTTATGAATATGATATACGATTGTTATGCATGATTTATGAAAAATATTGTAATGATCCTACTCAACTCAGTAGAATTAAGTAGGCAAATAAAGGAATGGGTGTAGTGGAACTCGAAGTCGAATTGCTGAATAATAACTGAGTCCAAAATTAATGGCTGAAATCACGAGTCATTAATTAGGTGAGCATCAGTAGTTATATAACGACCTAGAAGGAAGGAATCACTTAGCGATAATTCTGGTAAAATATTCCTCCTTTTTCTCGTACTCTCTCTCTCTCTCTCCTTTGTTCTTCTTCTCTTTTCTAACTTCAGATCTTTTTCTTCCTTCTACAGATTCGAGACTCACCATGGATGCCCATGTAATTTAGTTATCATAGACTAATTCAGTTTTTCAATTCCTTGTAGTTAATATCCAGTTTTCCAATTGAATATAATCAGAAAATTGTCCCAAAAACAAAAGTTTCTCTACTTATTTGTGAATTATAGTCAGGTCTTTATTGAGATCCTGACAATTGATATCAGAGCAACATCTGAGCGACCTGTGTGGTAGAGAATGGCTGACGGAACAAGAGCTAGGATGTTGGAGGAAAAGCTAGCTAGACAAGACGAGGTCTAAACGGAGGTACTGGCTAATCAGCAGGAGATTCGAAATACACATACAGGGATCCAAGGAACGTTGGAGTTGATCCTTGATCGACTAGCAAATCTCGAGAGAGTACCTTATCGAGCCCATGAGGAATACCAACAAGTAAACGACATACTTCCTAATCCAGATTAGTAACAAAGGCCAAACAGTCTACAGATGGTTCACATCAAGTGGGAGTTACCTAGTTTTGAAGGTCATGAACCTAAGGTTTGGCTCCGAAAGTGTGAAAGGTATTTCAACTTGTATAGAACATAGGAGCATCAGAAAGTAGAAGAAGTTGCCTTGTATTTGAATGGGTTAGTAGAGACTTGGTATCACTCTTTAGTACTGAGTAGAGGGTTGGTTAATTGGGTGGATTTCAAGGAAGAGTTGATTAGTTAGTTTGAAGATGAGTTGCTGGATGACATTGTTGAACAGTTTAACAGGCTGGTTCAAACAGGTTCAGTGGATGAATTTCTAAGAAAATTTGAGGACCTTAAAGCGCAAATGCTTGGAAGGAATCAACACCTCAATGATGCATACTTTGTCACGCCGCCAAGACTATACCCTGGGCGGGACTGGCACTCGAGAACCATTGTTGGCCCCAAGCGAACCCTTGGCCTAGCAAGACTCTTAGCTGAAAACTTACTCAACAAGATATGTACTTAAATACAATCTTAAATAAACTGTCTGAATAGATAAACTGAGAAAGTTTAGAAATAACATTCAACTAAGCCAAAGAGGCAACTCAAGATTCAACATAAGCTATAACAAGATAATGTAAAATGAACTAACTAACTGTCTATGAAGCCTCTACCAACTAAGATGGACGTCGGGACAAGACCCACGACATCCTAAGGAACTAACTAATCAAAGCAATAAAAAGGGAATCCTACGGAAAGCAAGGAGGCTCACCAACTAACTCTGAGTGCTCAACTGGATCAACGAGGCGCTGGATGTTGATCCTGGTTACCTGTATCTGCATCATAAAGAGATGCAGGCTAAATGGCATCAGTACATTGAATGTGCGAGCATGTGAAGGGAATTCGAAACAATACATAAGCTTGAACTGGAATCTGAAAGAAACACTTACCTTAACTTTACTCAAACTCATGGATACTCAACTCAAATGTAGAATTAAACAAAATAAAAAATGAAGTTTATATGAAGCATTTCAAACAGTAAGAAACATTTCAATATACATATATAATAAAATAATATAACTTTCTAGGAGTTTCTCTAACCGACAACTATTACTATGAGCTATGTGATGATACAACCTCTCACCCACGCTGCCAGAACTGTCCTATAACCTGCCGGGATAAAGAACGCTTCAACTAAGTGGATCCACTAGTCTGTGCTAAGAAGCACTAAGGAATCATCTAAAAAGTATGACATTTCTACCCACGATGGCTTCATGGTTTATGGAGACTTGAGTTATTATGAACTCGTCACCATATTGGTGCTCAATAATACTCCCAAAATACCCTGCTCATATGTTTAAAAACAGAAACTATTTCTGTGGTTTGAGATAATTACTCAAAAACTAACTCAAAGGTTATCTTGGAAATCGGTGTTTCCTCTCTTGTTTAAATGTGAAAACATTTACTCTTTGGGAATACTTAGTTCCCATATACTCATTTTAGAGAAATGAACTTCATTTGTTACTCTTACATAACTCAAAACTCAAGTCTTAAAACAAGATTAAAAAAATTGTAAAAGACTTCTTGAAAGGACTCTAAGAACTCTCTAGACTTGGCTCTTAACTTTCCTTGAATTTGAATTTATGATTCAAGGTTATGATTCATGTTATGGATTATTTCTAGGTGTTTAGAAGTCATTTATAGTAGTTAGAATCAATAGGAAGTGTTAGTATACTTTCGAAGGACTCAGACGGGCTAAACGATGAAAAACGGGTTGGGGCGAACGAACCTAGCACACTGCTGGCGCGCCGCTCCATCCCCCAAAGTTCAGAGACCCATGTTGGGCGCACTGCTGGCGCGTCGCCCCAGCCTTCCTAGCGCTACGGGGGCACGCCGCACCAGATTTACCCCAGTCAAACCTGACGAACTTCCAACTCATTTTCTGATCTTAAATCGATTAAATTCGATTCTTTTTCTCAATTTCTTTTTAGATTCAGATACCCAAAACATATACACAAGAATCTAACTCAAACACCTCAAGTAATCAACACTATAACCTCAAGAAACTCCTCAATCTCAACCCAAATTCAAGAACGAAAGCAATTCAAGAACATACATCAAGAACATTCAACTTCAAATCTTTTTAGGACAAATTCACGCTGAAATAAACATGTTTCGCACGTGGGTGAACGAACCCAATGTTATGAAAGTCTCACATACCTCGTAGGATCGAATCCTTGGAGAAATCCACAATCAATTCTTCACGAAAACGACGAATCTTGACTTTCCTCTTCTCTTCTCTCTTGAGTTCTTTTCTCTAAAGCCCTATCATGAATTTTCAAGTGTGCAAATTAACCAATTGAGCTTTGACCATAATTAATTCACTAAAAACGAATTTAATTAAATGGGTAGTGAAAACACCACAATACCCTTCTAAAATCCGATTTTGACTTTCCTTTTCTAGACAACCCAACTTCAAATGGGCATATCTCCCTCATACAAACTTGAAAATGAGCAAAACTCGGTGGCATTGAAAAGATAATCCAAATGTATTTCCTATGGTATCTTCTAGAACACCTAACTCATTCTGAGCTAGGAGTTATGGTTGTTTGAAGTTGACCCAAAACTCAAACTTAACATAACTTAAACAAATTTCCAGATTTTTCATTCTTTCCAAAAATGACTCTTTCTAATCCAACTCTTTCACTTAGCGAGGTGTTACACACTTTCTATAAAGTTTCATGGGAGCATTAAAGGAAGAAATCAGGTTCACTGTAAAGATGTTCAAACCAACTACTCTTAAGTTGGCAATTGAGAAAGCTAGAATGCAAGAGAAGGCAATTGAAGCTGTTCAAAGGAGAAACAAGGTTACCACTAAGCCTGCTACTGCTATGAGCTATAATTCCCTTTCAAAGGCCTCAGGAAGCTCGGCCAGTAGACCTAATTCTTTTTAACTTAGTCCTGAAGTTTTTGAGTGCAGGAAAATCAATAGGTTGTGTTTTCGATGTGGAGACAAGTACACTATAGGGCATCAGTGTCGACCAAAGCAATTGAATTGCTTAACGGGAGAAGTGGAGACTGTTGAAGGAGTATTTGCGGAGGTGGAGGACCCAACCTATATGGACCTAAGTATTGAAGGGAAGATAGAACATAAAGTACAAGAAGCAGTCAGTTTAAATGCATTACCACGGAGCAGTCAAGGGGTTAATACTATACTAGTGAGTGGTACTGTTAAGAATAAGAGCCTCACCCTGTTGATTGATTCAGGAAACACTCATGGTTTCATTGATCAACACATAGTCATTGGAGCAGGTTATAAAGCTAGTTATTGTGCGCCAGTAAGAGTCATAGTAGTTAATGGTAACTATGTCATGTGCACATCTCCTTGCCAAGGGTTTAAGTGGAAAATGCAAGGGAGGTCCTTCCAATAGGATCTACTTATCATTCCTGTAGGTGGATGTGACCTTGTTTTGGGGAATGACTGGATGAAAAAGTACAATCCAACCAAGTTTGATCACGAGAAGAGAGCGACATTTGAGCGGACTTATGTTGATATCCCTATCTTGATATCCATACTTTTTCAAACTGTAACAAGAATCTCCTTAAAATTGTATGTGTAATATACCACAAATACAAAATATTACAGTTGAAAATAAAATGACTAAAATGAATAAACAAATCTTTAGGCTAATGCACATATATCTCGCTTTCTTTAAGCTATTCAAGCTCAATAAGGCATAATCTACACCGATCCATAAATATATATCTTGACTTGTCCCCTCAAGGATACAATAGCCCAACAATGTTGTACAACTTAAACAACTCCGGATTAATTGAAGAGTTCAAAGCTCCACAAAAGAACACCTTCTTCATTCAACATATAAATATTCTCTTTTGTCTAGTGAATATAGTTGAAGACTAACAGTGGCAGATCCAGAATTTGATGGTTGTGAGTGCTCAAGCCGAAAATAAAATTCTTTGTAGAAGCTTAATAATATTTTTAGTTTAGTTAGTAAATGAAATAAAAAAAATTAAAAAGTTGAAAAACAATTTAAAAGAATACAAACAAAAAGTCAACTGTAAAAATATACTTAGTCAAAAAAACTATGAGAGAAGAAATTTCAGTTTTTTTTTTCAAAAAGAAATTGACACTGATACCAGGATTCGAACACTCGATGGAGGGTCTCATTGATCTTTATATTCACCTGCAGAACCAACGCAACAATGAGACCTTTGTGTATAATCGGTGCTAAAGAATGTGTTATACCAATTATCCAGTATTTTCTATGTGCATATATAAAGTTTTTGTCAGGGTGAATGGGTGCTCACTCACCCGAACCTCATTATGTGGGTCCGCCCCTGAAGACTAAGAATATTTTTATTTCTCACAACTCTCTCTATCTTTACACTAATTTCAATATAAATCTCATCTTTCTTACATTATTTCTTTTCTTACTTGAGATACTTCACAAAGGAAGAAACATCACTAGCTATTTATAGGTGAATAAGTCTTCCATTTAATAAATGGCCAGAATGAGGGGTATCAATGTGGGTAGATAAATGTGATAGATATTACATAAGTTACAAGACACTAATGGTCATATGAGTTACAAGAAGCTAATGACAATGAGAGTTACAAGAACAAATGGTCATATAATTTACAAGAACCAATAGTCATCTTCTACCACAATTTATATCCCCTAACATATGCACTTAATATTTTATTTTAATAATAAAATGCATATACACCAATACTCACGAGCTCGCCAGAGCTCGTGGTGTGTGAAGCTGGACCGGTGAGGTTGAAATCTGGCGGTTTTGTAGGTTGGAGAAGAAGGGGAAACTGGGGGTCATTTGAGTTTGGTTTTCGCCGGAGGACTGGGGCTGTTGATTGATTGGTGTTGATATGTTCATCGTTGTGCTCGCCGGAGCTTGGTGGTGGTTCCGACGGGTTCAGGGTCTGGTTTAGCCGAAAATAATGGAGAATGGAGATGGTTCACCGGAGTTCACCAAAGTTCGCGGTGGTGGGTTGTTTACGGTGGTTGTGTGGGTTTGGTGGAGAATTTTTTGGTGTGTGTTGTTTTGTGATGGTTTGGATTTGAGTTGCTGGTAGCAGAGATGGAAAGAGAAGCGCGAGATGGGGTTGTCTGTGGGGAAGAAATGGGTTGTTATGGTTCGAAAATGGGGGTATAGTGGATCTAGCTGGAGAGGAAAGGCTCTAGTACTATTTGGGCGGTGGTGGCCTTTTTGGCAGCTGAAGGCAGTGAACAACCGTGGTTTTGGGTGGTAATGAGTCTTTTTGTGATGGTAGACTTGCCGAATTCTGGCGGATCTCCGGAGAGTTTATCATTGGAAAAAATAATGAACAGTAAAAGAATTTTTCAAAACTAAAAATTACACCCCTTGAGGCATCTCCAACCCTACACTACATTTTACACTTCAAATATAGAGTTCTCTCTATGTTTTCAGACAATCAATTTCAAATCAATTCTTTATTTTACTTTCTAAAAAGGAATCTTCTTCTCTCCCTCAATATTATAATACTAGGAAAATTACATGTGCTTCGCGCGGGAATTCAATACCACGAAATTTATAAAATAATACTAAAAATCTATCAGTCATTAAAACTAAAACACTATATTGTCTTACATACAAGATTACGTAGTAACAAACATTAATAATGTAAGGGAAAATGAAATGGTGTCAGTGAGCCACTCAACAGGAGCAAAGTACACAAATAGTTAATTGTGAAGAAGAAGAAGAAGAAGAGGAAGTTCGGAATTTTCATTGTTTTAAAATGAGAGGAAATACCTCTATTTATAGACAACAAAGGGTAGTGTGAACAAATATTTATTGTGCCTTATCGGAAAGGTTACGACTATTTCAAAAAGTTGCAGCCATTCGGAAAGATCACAATCTTTCATAAAAGAAACAACTTTTCATAAAAGTCGCAACTCTTCATTAAAGTCGCAACTATTCATAAAAGTCACAAATCTTCATAAAAGTCGCAACTTTTCATAAATCTCACAACTTTTCATGAAAGGGGAAGCTAGTTTTGGAAATAAATAAACTAAAAGGGAATTCTGGTTTGTGGTGGCGCCACTTAGGTGGGCCTAAGATTCACTTTTATATG
>JAJOOH010043757.1:0-10212 GCA_029582605.1 Solanum gracilifrons
ATGTTCATGCTTGGAATAAGCATAGCCGACCTACATTCATTCACCACAAGATCGGATATCCCCATAACAAATTTGTTCATTTTAGCCCTAGAGTCCACCACCAATGTAGGAGCATATTTGGACAATTGAATGAACTTGAGGCAATATTCCTTCACGCTCATTCCCCCTTGACGGAGATTGATTAATTCTTGCATTTTCCTCTCCCTCAATTCCAAACCTATCAAAAAAGTCCGTCTTGAATGATGCCAAATCTACCAGACCCGCTCTAATAGGTCTCTCTTCTTTCCTTTGCTCATACCATACGTGAGCTACATCTTTGAGTTCATAGGCGGCTAGCTCCGCCATTTCTTAAGGAGACACACCCATAGCATCTAGCTCCTTAAGCACTTCATCAATAAACCCTTGTGGGTCCTCCTCCACCTTGGAGCTAAAGAAGGTAGGAGGATTCATCCTAGTGAAATCCCTTATCTTTGAAGCGGTTGTGCTAGTATTGGGGTTCACTTGCACCCTAGCATCTCTAGCAACTTGAGCTGCTAAGATATGAGTCAAACCTTGAATAGCCGACCTTATCTCCACATTAGACATAGCTCCTTCTTCAATAGGAACTTGAGGCCCTTGTTGACTTTGAGGAGCTTGGTTGCCTTGGGGAGGAACTCCCTCATTTGCAATCTCCTCCTCAACCCTTCTGGCGGCTGCTCTTCTAGTAGTCATGACCTATATGCACAAGAAAAGGATTAGAAGAAAGGCCGTATAAAATTTAAGACTCTTAGGCATGACTTAAAGAATATCAAAATATGGGAAAGTTCCTAAGCATCACAAAAGCCTCTCATTCAAAAGTTTGGCACGCTTCACACTCAAGAACAAGACTCTATTAGACGTGGTTCATGAGACATAAATCCTAATATTATCCAAAACCTTATGCTTTGATACCAAGTTTGTCACGACCCGAGAGCACCCCCCAGTCGTAACACGACGTACTTGACCCCAAAGGGGTCTTATACAAACCCTTAGCATAATCATCATTGCCTAAAGACATTTAATAATACGGAATTTAAAACTTTTCACAATCAATGTCAAACTATTTCACAATAGAAAATAGAGTCTCTAGACGTCATCTCACTAACCATCTAAGTACAACATAGAAGTCTTAAATAGGGACCTTAGCCCTTTACAATAAAAGACTCTCATAATAAGAAATACATAGAAGTCTATTAGTCTATTACAATAGAAAGAAACATAAGTGGCATCATGTTATCCTCGGAACTTGAGGACATACCAAAGTCCTGGAGAATGCAATCCAAGCCCTCGCTTCTTCACAATGAGAACCTACTAGCCGGAACCTACACTTAGTAGAAAAATGGAAGAAGTATGGGTTAGCACAATCAATTGGACTAAGTATGGAAGCCATGCAATTAAAACCACTTAAAACATGCAATAAAAGGGACTTTTGTTTAAATCATCCTATTTCAAGTTAAAAGCCACAATGCACATTCAAGGAATACATAATTAGTCCATGCCATAAGATAACATCATACTTCACCAAAGTTGATATCTTACATGTTTGAGTTCAATTAATATCATACCGTAAAGACACCACCCAAGACCCCCTTTAAAGTTCACTTGTGCAATGTACATATGAAGTCCCACACCCCCATATATACTAGGCAAAGCCATCAAGAATACCCAAGTGTAGTCACATGCATAATCAACATCATAATAGGTGAAACCAACCTTAACACCATTCATAAGTTGCCATACATAAAGGACTGACATAAGAACTCCTCAAAGTACCCACTTGTGCAATGTGTAGGTAATGTCCCATACCCTTACCTATACCAAGTAGTACCCCCTCAAGAAGCCCTAGCTATAGTTCATATTCATATCCATAGGTCATATTCATTTCTTAGTTCATATTCCTTGAACATAGGGAGATCAGCAATAACCCACATGGACCATGTGAGCTACATGGAATCTGGTGTTCTACTCCCACACCGAAAAGAGAATACCCTACTTGCCTAAGGTAGGACATGTATAATAGATTCTAAGTGGATCCACTAGCTAAAACCTATGTGGGCACATAGTTAAGGGATATCGAGATTGCTACTAGAAACCTTGTACTACTAGCGTGCGGGTTCCCTTCTCATGAGACACCGTAATGTGAACCTAACCACTAACGTGAAGGAACCTATCTCATATTAATATCAACTTGGTGCTGAGCACAATACCCTTTAAGCAACATTAAGTTTTTACTTAAGTTTATTATTCATAGGAGAGTGCACTTAGGCATTCATCCCAAACTACATCATATTAGCTCAAGGACTCATTAGGTGAGAAAAGCCTTTCATCCTAAGAATCAAGAACAAGGGAGAATGTTCCCTCATATTGTAGTCATATAGTGTTTATGAGAATTACCTTTCATTCAACATACCAACACTATCATAATTATAGCATAACATAACATGTTCATATCATAACATAACATACATGTTCATATCATAGCATAACATACTTGACCATATTTAGGATTGTAGGGAAGAGTAAATTATGATTCAACTCCATAATACATAAATCAAGTAAGCACCTTCACCATAAGTGGATCAACACTTCAATATAAGAACCCTCACCAATTGAAAGCCCTCATCATAGCCCTCAATGCTTTTCTTCAAGATTCAACCCTCATTTCTTCACATTCATACATCATATAGGATATCATCATAATACAATAATCAATTACTTGTAAACATACTAGATTCTCATCCTTCATTCTTCAATCAAAGCATACTAGGGTTTAGATTTGAGAAAGAAGGGAAATCATGGGTCTTGTGGGGAATTACTCAAAAATCATAAACATTACATGAATTCATCCAAAAACCTTCATATATAATCATAAACAACCATTATAGATCAATGGAAACGACTTTAGAAAGAGACCCACGAATTTGATTAAAAACCTAGAAGTTGGGGAACTTTGTAATCCAATTTTGAGAGGGCCTCTTAGGTAAAAGATCCTAAGAGTGAAGAGAATCCATACCTTAGTTAATTCCTTGATAATTGATGGAGAAGGTCGAGATCTTGGTTCCCTAGATGAACCTTGGTCTCCTTCTTCAATGGAGTTCTTAGAAAGAGGGTTTTGGGAGAGGAAAGTTGTGTTTTGATATTTGAGTTGTGAGTTTAGTTGTATGACTTAAAGTCTTAGGTTTACGGTCTTACAGTTTGTTTTATAAAGGTAATTAATTATATAACCACCCCTCCTAACCCTTAATTAAATAACTAACTAAAACTAAGACCCCTAAACTAGAACAAAAAGTCAAAACCTGGCAGCATCTACGACCCTCCACCTAAGGACGGTAGAAGGAGTTACACACCGTGTTGCGCACTTCGTCGTTTGGGACTGATACGTCACTCTGAAACCTTACTACAAGACCTAAGGCCACATTAGTTCAAGTTACTAGTTTCCGTACGTCATGGTTCTTTTCTTGACGTTCATGCACTAACACTTTCTTACTAAGTTAGTTACATTATATAAGGACTTAAAACATCATTTTTATCCTTTTTAATTTACTAGACATCATATAAGGCTCTAGCTTAGGATGTTAGACTTTCGGGGTGTTACAATTCCCCAATTGAGTTAGGTTTTTTTCTCTATGTTATGGGTTCTCCTAATTATTAATCTAATTGATTGATTTATGATCTTTTATGAATGAATTGATTTAATCTCATGTTCTTATGATGATTTCCCCATGAACCCATGTAATCCCGATGTTTTCCAAGTTATGATCATATGATATGGGTTTTGGATTATGAAAGAAGATTATATGAAATCAAGCATGAATTGATTCAAGTACATGAATTTATATGAGCCCATGCCTAATTTATGTTTCCTAGAAATTTATGATTTAAAGTGGGCTTGAACCTTGAAAGGGTGTATTATGAAATTATGCATGTTTTAATGAAGCATATGTAAATGTTTTAAGGAGGCTTTGAGAGTGAAGTATTAATGATGTTGTTATTGCAATTATTGTGTTGCTGAAAAGATTTCTCATATACATATGTAGGTATGATCTGTGAGAGGTTTCTCACGTGGTAAGGGTTCTTAGGGTTGAATTTCTTATTTACCAAAAATGAACCTATGTTAAGGAGCTATGCTAATGGTGAGGAAAGAGGCGATTACTGATGCTCTCTAATAGAATGACAAGAGGTGATTACCCATGTTCCTTCATGAGCTAAGATGAATAGGATTAAGAACTATTAGGTGGAAGTTAATCTTGGAAACAAGTGGAACGGTGATGATTACATGTCTCCCATAACTATGTGCCAACATATGATTGTCTAGATAGACATTAGCTAGTGGATCAACAATAGCTAGAAGTTCATGGTCTTTAGTGTGGCAAGCAGCACACCCCTTTTCAGTGTGGGGTAGACACCAAATTCCATGTTCCTAGCTCACATGGTCTTATATGTCAGTTAAATCTACTTCCCACAAACAAGTAAAGTTATGACACACCAAGGTTACTTCAAAAGGTATCGTAAGTATTTTTCAAAAAGATATTCACTTGCATTGATCATGATTTATGGCTTATGCTTTTTAAACTCTAAAGTTTCATGTTTTAGCTTGATCATTGCATGTTCATGAAAATTTCCTATTTTCGTATGACTTACATGTTTATATGCATGGCTATCATACTTGGTACATTATTTTGTACTAACGCATACTCTTACCTACATTTTCCTAAATATAGGTTCCGAAAATCAGGTTTCTCAGTTTCGTGGCTAGAGGTTGACTTGAGAGATTCTGAGCTTTGATGAGTCCTCATGATTCAAGGATGGATTTTTCATTATTTTAGTCTTCTTTCTTATATTCAGTTTTGGACATGATGTATGGGATAGGCCCAATTTCATTTTATTGTATTAGATGGCTTATGAGACAAAGTGTTTAGACTTCCGCTCTACTTTAATAAAAAAATTTGGACTTCAAAATGTTGTCTTTATTTCCTTTGTTCTATTTCTTATGTTATAAAAGCTAAGTGGCTTCTATGGGGCCTCTTGGGGTCCTTTACACCATGTCGCATCTAGGGTGTACCCTTGGGTTGTGACAAACTTGGTTATCAAAGCACAAGGTTTAGAATGGTCCTATAATGTGTCATAAGCCACATCGAGTAGAGTCTTGTTCATGAGTGTGAAGCACGCCACATTTATGAATAAAAGGCTACAAGATGATTAGGGAACTCAAATTATTTCATTACTCTAAAGTCGTGCGATAGAGTTTAGCTCTGTAAGGTCTCTTTCCTAATTCTTATTTGATGCTCTACAGGAGATGGCTACTCGAAGAGCTTATACTGGAAGGAATGTGAAACAGAATACAAAACAAGAAGCTCCTCCTCAAGCTTCTCAAGTTTCAATCGACCATTTGACGAAGAAAGTGTCTAAGGCAGAGTTTAGGGCTGCTTTTCAAGTGTCAGCTCAAGCCATGATGGCCCAATCCAATAGAGAGGTTGCGGTTCATGTGTAACCAAATGTGGGTACGACGGCATCTAGAGTGAGGGACTTCACTAAAATGAATCCTCCAGAATTTCATGGTTCTAAGGTAGAGGAAGATCCTCAAGAGTTAATTGATGAGGTTTACAAGGTGTTGATGATCATGGGGGTGATACCGGTGGAAATTTTGGAGTTGGCTGCTTATCAACTTTAGGGTGTTGCACAAATATGGTTCAACCACTGGAAAGAAGGGATACTAGAAGATGCAGGTCCTCATTATTGGGAAAAGTTTAAAGTTGCTTTCCTTGATAGTTTCTTTCCCCTTGAGGTGAGGGAGCCAAAGGTGCTTAAATTCATCAATCTTCGTCAAGTAATTATGAGTGTGAAGTAATATGCTTTAAAGTTCACATAACTATCTAGATATACTCCCATAATGGTTGTCTATCCTAGGGAAAGAATGAGTAAGTTCGTTTTGGGTGTGTCAGAAATGGTGGTTAAAGAATGTCATACCACCATGCCAGTTAGCGACATGAACATTTCTCGTCTCATCGTTCATGCTTAACTTATCGAAGAGGAGAAACATAGGGAAAAGTCTAGGGAGGCAAACGGCTAAATCCAGTGATGGTATTTTCTCTCATGGAAGGTCCGATGTCACGACCCGAGCCTACACCTCAGATGTAACACGACGTACAAGACACCGAAGAGCCTCAAACAAGCCTCATAGCATTCATAACATAAGACATAAGAAAATGGTACGAAATTTAAAATCTTTAATCCATACAATCGAGGTCTTTATTTAAAAACAACAGCGGAAGTCTAACTTGTCTCACATGTCCATCTAATCCAACTTGAATAAAAATAGGGTCACAACCCTTCAACATAGTTTGAAACGTAAAAATGACATAAAGGAAAAATTAGTATGACTACTCCTGTCCTCAAACCATGAGGACTCACCACTAGCTTTGTAGAGAGTCAATCCAAGCATTGAACACTAGAAGTCACTTTAAGATCCGGAACCTACACTTTGTAGAAAAATAGAAGAAATATGGGTTAGCATACTAAAATGTACTAAGTATCATAGCCATGCAAAGATCATGCTTAAAAAGGACTTTTTGGTTGAAAACCATGCTATATGTCAATTTTGAGAAACATGAACTTTAGTATAAGAGGCATAAGATACAAGCATATTCAACACATAAGCCATTACAACACATTAGAACCTTCATCTTAAGTAACCCTAAGCTATACTTGTGCAATGTAGGAATGGCATCCCATACTACCATTCATACTAAGTACCACTTTGAGGCCACCATAGATGAACATACCATTCTTCATTTACATCTTTAGTTAATAATCATAGATAAGGAATATTAACATTTAGTAAGTTATGACAAGGAAAGAAACTCATAATACAATCCAAGTTAAGCATGCATCATTACATTAAGCCTTTAAGTCAACATTCTCATTAGCTTCATTATGAGCACATTCATTCATTAGAAATTAAGACATTAGAGAAACACACCATAGCCCTCTCAAATCCTACTCGTGCAATGCATGGATGGCATCCCATACTACCACCCATACTTCATAGAACCTCTTGAGTAACCATAGCATGTAACTCTCATGATTGGAATAAGCATTAACCGACATAGACCATGTGAGCAAATCATGGAATCAGTGTATGTCCCACACCGTAAAGGGTTTGTCTACATGCCTAAGGTAGGACCGATAACATTTTAGCTTAGGTGGATTGAATAGCTAATAACCTATGTGGGCACATGTTTTTGGGATAAAAACGATGTTCATTGAAACTCGGCCTAACATGGGAGAGCTTCCATCATACCATATCCTCTCGGTGGTAAGCTTACATTCCCATAGAGTAGTTCATTCTCATTAACATTATTATACTTAAGAGGGCTACCACCATTAGGTCTACCGACTCAAAGTACATTACACACATGAAAGGAACACCACCATTAGGGCTACCGATTCAAGGTACATTATTACGATAGCTCAGTAAATCCTCAAGAAAGGGCCACCACCATTAGGTCTACCGATTTAAGGTTCATCATTACATTAGTTTCTAGACTCATCATGAAGGGCTACCACCATTAGGTGTACCGGTTAAAGACATAGCCTTAGAATACTTCATTAATCATTTATGAAAGGGCTACCACCATTAGGTCTACCGATTCAAGGTTTATTGTTCATTACAAGAAAGGGCTACCACTATTAGGTATACCGACTCAATGTTCATGAAGTCAAGATACATTAGTTACACAAGAAGAGGATGCCTAAGCCTACCAATTCAAGGCACATCAATCAACATCACTTTCATTTACACATGAAGAGGATGCCCTAAGCCTACCAATTCAAGATGTAACATTACATTGAAGAAACCTTTCACATATATCATCATCATTCATAAGTATATAATTGAGAATAACCTTTCAATAATAACACAATTGCATTGTAGACGTGATCACATTACTTTCATTGAAATCACAAAGCATTTACATAGCATAATGATTATACATCAACCTTCATAAATTTACCCTCCAAGGCTATGAATTAATATCAACCAAAACATTTAGAATACTTTATTAGATATGGGGAATATCATGATTCAATAACTCAATCAATATAGACAAAATCAATTTAACATGCTTCCATAATCAATCAACCCAAATCATAAATTCACAACTTAGTATTTTGGGGGAATCATGGGTGCATGGGAGAAATTCATCATAAATCAACATTAATTCATCAATTAAATCATAAGTCATCATAAATCAATCATTGAAAATGTTTTGAAGTTGAACCCATGACTTAGATTGAAACCCTAACTTTTGGGGGAAATTGGAAGCTTTGAAATCATGTTTTGAAGGGACTCTATGGGTGAAAGCTACCAATAGATGAAAACTACCATACCATTATTGAAGATTATTCATGATATTGAGTGGAAAAGTTGAACTCTTGAGCTCTAAACCATGACTTCTTCTTCTCCAATGGAGGTTTCTAGAGAGAGAATTATTTGGAGAAGAGGTTTTTACTGTTTTGGGTTTTTGGAATTCTGAGTTGCAAAATGGGTAGTTAATAGTTTAAGAAGTCTTAAATAAATCCAAATAATCAAAATAAACCTACCCCTAACTTAACTAACCACCCTAGGAATTTACCACCTTGCCGTCAACTTGGCCGAGAATAGGTAGCTTTACAGGTGCCACTCACGCCCCTTGACCCACGGACCATGGGTGCACCTACACCCCATCTTCCAGGTCCGTGGGTGATGGATGCAACTAAAAATCTTATGGTCTTGACCTATGAGTGGGTTTCACAGGGCGTGGATGAAGTAGTAGGTCCCATCCATAGGTCTTTAAATTTTTGGCAGCTTTATGGTTCTTGGGGTTGCCTGGGGGTTATACTTTAGGGTCCTCCTCAAGGACCCTTGGTTGGTCCTTGGGAGATCATACCTTGACGTTTAACCCCTAAACCCCTTGACCTAAGCTCAGGGAACTATTTTACAACATAAAACCCCACATCAAACTCAATAACAAACTCGTACGGCTCTACTTTCACCTACTAGTTTTCCAAGGTGTTACATTATCAAACAATTCAACATACCCCTATGATCAATCAATTCCCAATCACAATTCACAACTTAAGAATTTGGGGGAAAACATGGTTTCATAGGATAAATCATCTCAATTCATCATTAATTCAACATTCTATTCATAATTCATCACATAAAACCTTTTAAAAATCATTGCAGGATTGAACCCATGCATAGATTAAAAACTAGGGTTTTTGGGGAATTTTGGAGATTTGAAATCCCTTTTGAAATTGTCTCCTTGAAAGAAAGTAATTCAAGGATGAAGACCACCATACCTTTTATGGAACAACTCCACGAAATCCCTTGAAAAAGATGAATAGACCTTGGGAGCTTGAATCCTTCACCTCCAATGGAGGTTTCTAGAGAGAGAACATTTGAGAAGAGAGGTGGGTTCTATTTTGTGATTTTGAATAATGAGTTATAAATCTATTTTAATACTTTAAAAACCCTTAAAATATCTTAATAAACCAATAATAATCATCCACTAACTCAACTAACCAAAGGAGCAATTTACTAAGTTACCCCTTCACTTGGTAATTTTGGACAGCAACACAGTGGTGATCCACGAACCGCCACCCACGGACTGTGGGTGGGTCCATGCTCCGTGCTACTGAATCATGGATTGGTTCTGCGGCTTGCCATTTGGACCTTGACCCACTGTCACGACCCAAGCCTAAGGCCTAGACGTGACATGGCGAATGAGGAACCCGAAGGAACCCCAAACAAGCCTCTCAAACTTGTCATCACACTTCATCGGTCGCGGAAGTACATTCAACATTAATTAACTGGAAATAGGGACTAAGGGCAAACCATTTCAAAATGACATCATAGAACAAGTGTCAAGCTCATTTACAAATACTTGTCCAACGCACACCTCTACATACATAGATAGGAAGGGGCCATGACATACTACCGGCTCCCCTCATAGTCAAAATACATTTGCAAGCTAAAGTCTCAAAACATAGGAGTAGGAAACATAACATAGCCCTGGAATCATTGAGGACTCACCAACAACTGAGATAAGCACCGTACTAGCCACGTGAATGGAGAGGAGGATCAAGAGTAGCTCCGGTCCCTACATGGTGACATCATGTAGGCAAAATATGCGTTAGTACTTGGAATGTACT
>JAJOOH010043763.1:0-14031 GCA_029582605.1 Solanum gracilifrons
GATTACTTATTAAGTTCTTACTATTTGTTTTACACAAACACAACCCCCCTTTAATTACCTGTTTCTGGAAATAATTTGACTAATTGAATATAATTGTTGGTTAAAGTAAAGTCTAAACCATTTTCCTCGTGGGATAGATCCCAACCTACTAGTTGGGTTCTTTACTTGATAACGATCGCTTATACTTCTGTAAGGAGGTGTAATTTGAGCGTATCAACCTACAATGGATTATTCGTCAGTACACATCATAAAACCCTACTTCGACCATTCTCAGCCATAATTCATCTTCTAAGGCTTCTTTCTAGGGTTTAAATCAATAATCATTCGGTGCACGAAGGCCTACGCATAAATCCTACCTTTAATTCGCATATATTGTTCAGTAAGCACAGATTTAAACTACTCAATTCATAAAACCTAACCTACTGGGCACTAAATAACTGCACAGAGTTTTGGTCTTTGATTCTTGTTTTCGGAATTCGTGACGATGACCTTTACTAGAAATTTGCAATCCATCGACATCTTCATGCTATAAATCTCTCTCTCCCTATTTCCCAACCTTAGAACAGTTTTTCTGAGGTTTCTAGGGTTTTTTACGACTTATTTAGATATTTTAGATAGATGGAGAAAATAGCGTTTCTCATAATTTACGTTTTGTCTTGCCTATCCTGCTATGGCGCCAACTTACCCTGCCCTGGTGCCACCGCCCTAGTGGCAACACGCTCGCTCGGGTGGGACAATGGCCTAGAATTTCCCAAATTTTTGTTTCTCCTAAATAATGACAGTTTGGGTTGATACAATAGATACCAATCTATCCCTCATTCGTCCTCGAATGATTAACACCAGATAATCACACGTCCTATTTCTGGAGTACTCCAAAACTAACGAATAGAGCTATTGCGGAACCATGAGGAATGGTGTTTGATTATCTAGCTGACACAAGAAAGGTACTATACTCAAGGACTAGGAGAAAAATTGAGGCAACACACGAAGAAACGAAATGGTTGAAACTACACAGTCTGGCCCGCTAGAGCGCTAGCCCTCCCGCTAAGGTAGGGCCGCTGTGGCGAGGATCTCCCGTTGAGGCGAGAGATCGAGAGTCAGTAAAGGGGGGAAAAGGGAAACATTTTTCCCATTTCTCCCTTAAACTGTCAAAACCCTCCCAAAATCCTCTTGATTACTCTCCTCCGAACATCAAAACTCAAAGTAAATTCTCATTTATCATGCTTTTTACTTCATTACTTGATTAAACAACATTTACATGCTACTATTTGAGTGTTTAGAAATGGTTTTGGGGTGGTTATTTTTAAATTAAACTAGGTTGCTTGATTGATATAATAAACGAAGCATGGGTACTTCCGTTACGTCCCAAACGTCTCCACCATGTTCTGGCATAAGGATTTCATAGAAATATGGTTAAATCAATCCAAAAATAGTTAGGGGAAGTTGAAGTGTTTTTTGGTGCAAAACTCCAATTTAGGCCTCATTAAGGAGTTATTTTGTTGAAATAACCGCTTATTTATGTTCTAGGGTAGTTTATATACCCTGATCTGCTGGAATTCTGTCGAAAAAAAAGGTTTTGGGATGAAGAGATGCCATAACTGCGCCTGATGATCATCCCAGATGAAGGTCACTCTGGTGGCCTTCATCCTATTGTGGCGGCCTCCATAATCACGCCCTGGCGGGATTTTGGCCACAGTGGCAGGATCAGCCAGACCAGTGGCCTGCATCCCTTAACCCAGAATTTACTTTCTTCTTATTCAACCCTTGTACTGTCTGTTCACATCGTGTACTAACTTAATATTTTTCATCACTTGCAAAATTATCTAAATTACAGGTCAAAATGACGAACACTTACCCTTTATCATTTTCCTTGATGCCGCTAGTCGGGTAAGACATCACGACAATCGCAACATGGGATTCTATTGCGAGAGGGGGTTTGTGTTACTTAAGCTAGAAGAGAAGGCGCCTGCATTTTATGCTCGCCTGATGGAGTTCTAGTAGGCTATGCTGACTGAGGCTCCCAGAGGCACGCTCTACTTGGGTGAGGGAGTTTTATGCCATCCTTTCTACCGTCTGCTAGGATGACTCTTACCCTGTCATACATGTCTGGGGAGTCGACATTCCCTTGAATGTCACCGCCATCAATGAAGTATTAGAGTTGCACAATGTCTCAAATGCGGGGTTCGAGGCCAAGCTAAGGGAGATGGATCTGGGGTGGCTGAGAGACACTCTGTTGAGCCTACGTACCGGGAACAGGTATACAGGGCTACTGCGGAGGGTATTACTAGCATGGATTGGTCACCCGATGCTAAGAGGTGGCTACACTTGGTGACTAGGACGATCCGCCCGTCGGGCAACCGCACAAACGTGACCTTTCCTCGGGCTCTAGTGGTGGTGTGCGCTATACAGGGCATTCAGTTAAATGTGGGGGCGCAGATCATTTCACAGTGGAAGATGTACTACCTAGGTAATAAGAACGCTTTCTTTCTACCAGGACTCATTATTGCATTGTGAAAGCAGGCGGGAGTGCCACTTTTTGATGCCGATGAGGTACTTCCTATGGATCCCCCATTTCACCCCTTTTTGGTCAGATAGGGCTCTACTTCAAGGAGCAAGAGGAAAAGGACGGGCAGGGCTAGCAGCAATAAGGCGACCGGGGTTTCAGACGATGAGGACCCACTCTCAGGTGCACAGGTCGAAGAGGATCTAGAAGTTGTCCGGAAGAGGATGGGGAGCGCCTATTCCAACATCACTCTGGTTCCACCTAGCACTGCCGTAGAGGTCAAGATGCTCCGTCGCCAGCTACGTCAAGAGAGGAGGAAGGTTGTGGAAAAGGATCACCTGATAGCCTAGATGTGGAAAACTATTAAGGCCATCTTTTCTTGTGTTGCCCCTAGCAAGGAGATTCCCCGACTCGATCTGAAGGACTACACGCAGTTTCCTATGTTGAATGAGGCTTGAGCTGGCGTGATACCCCAGAGGACCTTGACTCTGACGTGGACACCACCCAGTCTGAGAGTTCCTAATCTGACTGTTATTTCACCCTTTTTGGCTTGTAAATTTTTAGGCAACTTTGCTTTTATCTTTTGACTCGCTTAAGTTTTGTAATCACAAGGATTCTGGTTTATGCTGCCTGATGCAGCTTCATATTAAATCTTAAGGTGTTACAATCTATTAACTCTGCTCCTGAACACTATAGACTGGTAGGGTGAATTTGGATACCGTTCGAGATCTGAAATTGTGGTTAGGAAAAACAGGGGAAGCAGGGTTGAGGTTCTGCCTCGCCCTGTCCTCCTCTGGTGGGAATAATCCCACCCTGGCGGAAATAATCCTGCCCCAGCGGTCAAAATAGAAACAGAACCTGTCCAAAAATTTCTGGGGTTTTACTCTGTTCTAAAAATTCAAGAAGGTCCCCAGCTTAACCCTGAACTTTTAGGATACTCCTACTAGGAAAATCGTTGAATACTCCCAGTCAGTCCCATGATATACGAACCAAAATTGATCCACATTATTTTAGCACCACAACCCACACATAGCACATATCAAGTTTTAGATACACATGTATAGTACACATAATCACATCACAGTCGAACGAGTTCAACTTCACATTCACAGTTAATTCGGGGAACAAGTAGCACGCATTCACATATTCCAAAACACCACGCACAGACAAATTCCATTTATTAGTTATTTCGTTCCATAGATGACCATTGCTGGTCATCAATGCCCTTTTCAGCTCCTAAGGCTAGATACTAATTGGAACCTTCCCAGTTCCAATTTACCTTGCTTGTGTTCCTTCAGTTGTGACCACGACATCCGGTTCACCTTGTTGAGATACCAATTGGAATCGGGAGATACCAATTGGAATCGGGAGATACCAATTGGACTCAACTCATACCACAAGCGACACTTCGTACAAAAAAAGAGAGTAAGTGGAACAATTTCCTAGAATGCTTCCTAGCTTCCTGAAGATTAAATGTGGACGTCAACACACTAATCCGCAGGAGTCTAGTCCACATTTTGATCTTGTACTGGGAGATCGGTAACCTAGGCTCTGATACCAATTTTTCACGACCCAACCACCAGTCCATGCGGGCACCTACATACTACCACCTAAGTATGAGAACCCTCAAAACCCAACAATTTAAAACATGCGGAAAATTAAATAAAACGGAAATAACATACTAACGGAATTCTTTATTAAAAACTTTTAAAACAATTTTGAGTTAAGACTTGTAAAGTAATTAACATTCCAACTTTGTCATGACCCCGACCGTCGTGATTGGCACTCACACTAACTCTCCGGTGGGAGAACCACTACTACAAGCAAACCCAAGCAACTAAACCAAAACTAAGGCATTTAAGTTACGGAAACAAGTTAAATACTAAGGAAATAAATAGGGAATTCCCATAAACTCCAACAAAAGTCTAACAAGAACTAAACAATGCGGACGAAATAACCTAGAACCTAAAAGTCAATGTACCAAAATATCTAAAGTTCAACAACTCTAAACAAGAAGGGATGCAACCCCAACTAATGCACTAGTAACTAATAGAACTGTTTAAGTCCGGAATGTGGAAATAGACGAGAGGAGAACTCATGGAAGCCTGGAAAAATTGGATCACCCTTGAATTCGAACGATCACTGATCTCTTAAGTCAGGTATGTCGTGTTGCTGCTAGGGCGGCGGCATCAGGACGGGGTAAGTTGGCGCCATGAGGGATAGGCGAGGCAGAACGTAAATTACGAGAAATCTTATTTTCTCAATCTTCCTAAAATACCTAAATAAGTCGTAAAACACCCTAGAAACCTCAGAAAAGTTGTTCTAAGGTTGGGAAGAAGGGAGAGAGAGATTTCTAGTGCGAAGATGCCGATAGATTCTGAATTTTCGATCCAGATCACCGTCACAAATTCTAGAAACAAGAATCAAAGACTAAAACTTCATGCAACTATTTGGCACCCAAGTAGGCTAAGTTTTATGAATTGAGTAGTTTAAATCAGTGTTTACTGCGTAATATAGGTGAATCGATGGTAGGATTTATGCGTAGTCCTTCGTGCATCAAATGATTATTAATTTAAACCCTAGAAAGAAGCCTTAGAAGATGAATTAGGGTTGAGTATGGTCGAAGTAGGGTTGCATGAAGTGTACTGATGAATAATCCATTTTAGTTTATGGTTGTGATTCCATGATTGTGTGATGTATGTTTGTTCTTGCTTCATTATGATACATGTATGTATATGAATGTTGAATTATTGATCACACTTGTTGTAAATGAGATATATGAAAGATGATTACCATGAAATCATGACTTAAATGTATGATCTTGAAAATATACTTGTGGTTGCGATTGTGGTGTGTTGAATGGATCGGTTGCCACGTTCCGACATAACTAACTTGGATCGGTTTCCACGTTCCGGCATAACTAACTTGGATCGGTTGTCATGTTCCAGCATAATTATGGGATCGGTTGCCAAGTTCTGGCATAACTAATGGATCGGGTACCATGTTCCGGTATGCTAACTGTTTATGGTTTGGGTTCCATGAGAGGGCCAATGACTTATCATAATTGTGTATTTTGAGAAAATGTGAAGTTGTTCATTGTTCGTTCATGTTGATGATATTGTATATGTTCGATAGGTGCATGTGATTATATGGTGGTGTTGAATTATATATGTTGCACTTAGTGGTAAAGGTTATAACGGTGTATATTTGATTGTTCTGTGTGTTTAGCAAACCTGTAGGGTATAGTGGAAGGGTAAAGTGTTTAAGGGGCAAGAAATGGATAGTAAGGGTTGTTCGTGTGTCATAATGGCGGAAAGTAGAGGTAGTGTATGTGATGAAATATGTGTAGGTGGACTTCACCTTGGAGAAAGAGATTGGGTTTAGTGGTAAGGAAGTTTGAGGTAGTGTACTATGTTACCATGGTTGAGTAATGTGACGAGGGAGTAACGGTACGAAGTGAGTGGTTAGTTGGAATGCATTGCGGGTAATTGGGGAATTGCTAATGTGTCAGAACGAGTAGGCTATGATCAAGTACCTTGTAGGCAGGTTGATTGAGAAGGATGTTAGTAGTCAGACTACTAGTGTATATTGGAGGTATTTCAAGAGAGGGTGAAGGTGGAGAAGCGAGTGGTTTATTTCATGATCTTACTAGTTGGTTTCTTATATTATGTGGTGGGTGTCAGGTTGACCGATGATGCCTACCAATACGTATGTTTGTACTGATACTATTCTTGCTATGTCTTTTGACATAGTCTTGTTGCAGGATCGGTGAGGTTTTATTAGGTGAAGACGAAGAAAATTTCCAACAGCTTCTATTCTTCCATCCGCATGGTGGGAGCTGTGTCTTTTAATTATCATGTCCAGTTGTACTCTTAGTAGCTCTTGTACCTGTTTAGACTAGATCATTGGGAGTGTTAATTACTTTACAAGTCTTAACTCAAAATTGTTTTAAAAGTTTTTAATAAAGAATTTTGTTAGTATGCTATTTAATTTTTTGCATGTTTTAAATTGTTGGGTTATGAGGGTTCTCCTACTTAGGTGGTAGTATGTAGGTGCCCGCACGACCCGGTGGGTTGGGTCGTGACAATATTAGAAAGGCTTGTGTCAGACTTAGTAGTATTACGCGTATCTTACTTTGGTGTTACCTCCTATGTGATGTTATAATTATAGATGTATATTGACTATATCTCTTAGATTATATTTCATTACGTCATAGTTATGTCAAATGGATTGTTTAGGGTCTTTCGAGGTTCTATTTACTATGTCACGTCTAGGGTGTACTTTGGGTCATGATAATATAATCATTGTTTTCACACATTTTGTCCATTTACTTTTCTATTGATGATTCAGAGTTACAATTCTGGTATGTTTCACTTATCCATCACTGGTTGACTTATTCTACTCTTGTCCTACTACTATTTTATTCTTCTTCTTTTAATAATAAGTATTATTAAATTATGTGATTCTTTAGGGCCATTGAAGAGTGATGTTTTATTTTGTAAATTTGTGCAGATCTTCAGTCTTCATAAGTAATAAAGTGCATGATATTACTATTAATTGCCATCATAGGATTTTACTTGAGAAAATGTATAGCAACTGATTCTTAATTTTAAAATAAGAAAAAATTAACAAAAAGAGGGGAAAACACTTGGATTTCATACGTTGACACACCAATGATTTTTTGTTGCTTTAACCCTTCATTTCCCCTTTAACTTCATGGATAATTAAAATGTTTAGCTAGCAATATTGTTTTGTTGTTGTGGTAAGTAGTTGGTTTATTTGGAAGAGTTTTAGATCAAAATCCTTAATGATTTTCACTAAATGTCATGACATAAATTTGACAAAATTCAAAAAAACACATGGCTGTCAATAATGCTAAAATTTTGAAAGGCTCGAAGGGAAGATGGTGAATTTAAATCTCACTGTATTAAAAGGATAAGATATCGGATTATTCCTAATACAATATTGGTTCAAGTTCCATCGAATTATGATCTACCATGCTTTCTTACGGACAAAATGGTGGATTCATGTCCTAATACACTAAATTGATGGCATAATGATGACTGATCAAACTAATGTACATTTGATGAAAAATTATGAAACACATGATTTTTCTCCATTCTCTAAAATGAAAGTGGTAGTCGTACATGATAAGTCTAAAAGATGACAAAATCACTATTGTGATTGTATAAACGAATGTGAATGTTACAAAAAGACAAAATAATAATAGTTATCACTACAGTAAAAATGAAGAACACTATGAGTTCTCCGAATAATCTTTCAAAATGTGAAGAAAATAATTATTAGCAATTTAATTTGAAAGGCATTGAACAAGCGGTTGTTGTGCCACCTAATTTGATAAGTTTTATAAATCCTCCATCAAAATAAAAATAAAATATTAAGGAATGACACACTTGAGTTTTTAAGGTGATGTTGAGATATAATTGTTAATAATATTTATTAAAAAAAAAAAGGGGGGTGGGGGGTTATTTCAAAAGTTCAATTAATTTTGAAGGACTAGTTACTTTTTGGTCAAGTCGTTCACTACCCCTAAACTCTAATAACAATGGCAAATGAATACTTGTCTTGTAAATCACTAAATCATTTACAGTCAAATAATTTCTTTTGGCCCAAGTAATTAAAGAAAATGTGTCAATTGTCATCCCATGTGTTGAAAATAATGATACTTGTCCAATTTCTTGTGACGAATAATATGATTAAGCAGATATTTTTATTTGTTGTCCTTGCCTTGACCATCTTTTATAACTATAAATAGTTAAGGATATCACAAATAGAGGTATGGTCAGAGAATAATTATCCAATTATAATCCTCTTCTTGTTTTTGTTAATATTTTAGTATTTAAATTTTGTTAATTCATATATTCTCTAATTAATTAGAAATTATTTCACATTGTTGAAACCATTTATTTTTTTAAATAGTACCTTATTATTTGTGTATTACACTAAATATTATTATAGTAATATTTATTAAATTTTAGCATCATTATTTTGATAATTATATTATAATTTGTGATTATTTCCAAAAACTAGTGTGGTCGGTAATGAAAATTAAACACATATATTATAGTCCATTACTTGAAGAGAATGTGACTTGGGATAAAAATTATGAATATTAACTCATTCTTCAAAGTGAATGTGGCAATATATGACAAAATATTTGAATGAAATGCACTTATATATGGTTATGATGATACCATAACTCACCTCCATGGGACGTTTGCCAGAAATTGTTATTGTGGTACAAGTGGTCATAGATCATCTCATCGATTATGATTATCGAGAAAAGAAAAGGTTAAAGCAAGAAGTCATTCTTCCCTATGACCATTTGTTATTATGGCCAAAATGCAATAATTTTCTCCTTAAAAGGGGATGTTCACCATACAAATGATATGTTGAGGAATATGTGGTAGTACACAAAATTAATTGAAAGCTCTAGAAGAGCTTAAGTGTTACTATCCGAAAAAAGAAAAGTATTTCTAATACCGGGGTTGTAGCAAGTCTCAAAATAAATTTTGTAAGGTTCAAAAAAATTACAAGAAAAAAAATTAGTATATTGAAACTATAAAATATGGAAATATTTTAGGTTTTGATATTACTACAATCAAAGTGGGTTATAAATATTTATGTGAAAGATTACCCATTTTTCATGTTGTTTGTGGTAACTTAATAAGGCATGATGATGGAATCACATGCAAAAATTAACTAGAAGTTTATTGAAATAAATATAAGTTGGCATGGCCGGTTGACGACCATCCCAGTTTGGCGGTTCAAATATGATATGAAAATAAATGAGAATTCATATGGTTATATCTATTGAAGAAATAATAAATTCTTCAAGAATTTCTTCTTTTGTTTGTTCTCATGATAAAATTGTATCTCCTGAAATTTTGAAATAAATAAAAAGGTGAATATGGACCCTTTCACCTGTCATGTGGACCATTTACTATTATATGAATAGATACATCTATGTTATGATCACATGTGTTGTATTATCAACTTGCAATTTAATTTTTGCAAATGTTGTTTGCTCGAATTGTTAAATCAAGAGCACATTTCAAATTATAAAATTATATTAATGATGTTGGGTTATATCCCAGTGGTTTAAGCAGAAATTATATGCCTTCAATTATAGTTAAACTATTGGTTATGAGAACAAACTCCCAAAAGAAATTTGGAATAATATGTGTTATTTAAAGTGTAGCAACACTTGTACGTATCAAGCCAATAAGATGTCCATATCACAATTGATTCAAGGTCAGGAACCAAATAATTTTCATCTAGAAATTTAAACATGTGGTATATTATTCCATTGCTCAACCATTACGCAATGCACAAATATGAGTCCCCAATAAGGTTGGGTAAATGTTAGGTTTTCTAACATTATGGAGAGATAAACAACTGAAAAATAAAAGTTATACGTAATGAATTATCATTGATTTGATCCTCGTTGAAGAGATAATTTAAGTCAATTGTCAGACGCAATCACTGAACCTATGTTATAATTCAGTTATAAATACTCCTATAAAAAGTCCTTGAAGGACATAATTTATGGCACTCCTGAAGCATGATAGATTAATCGATTCGAAAGATAAAACTTCTTGAAGAAAAAAAAGGAGTAAATGATCAAGATGGTCATAATAATGAGGCAAGTGCTTTAGAAAGAGCACCATAACATAAAACTTTATAAAAAAACTTGGCAAAGGTTCAGGTACCTAAAAATGATGAAAAATAAAGTGAGCTTCATAAGTTATGTTACATTAGAATCGATATCAAATAATTGTCGAAGATATCTTGAATATAATGTAGAGCTCAAAATTATAAATGGTGACGAGGATTTGATACAAAATCTGTCAAGTAGAGTTGATAGATAAATGATTGGCCAAAAAAATTATAATTCAAGTATATTTTATTTCACTTGAAAAAGTGATGTTTTGGACTTATATTGTCCATATACCAAGATATAATGTCAGTGAGCTACAAATAATTTTTTGTGCGATAATAAAATCATAAAATATAAAGTACGGTGTCCATTATAAAATAAAGATTTTTTGCAAAAAAAAAAACCTGACATTATTTTATGGAGATGTATTCTGATCTCCTAAGATGGATGCAATGAGGTTTCTTTCAGTCTGACAATATATGAAAAACTTGAATACACATAATGAATGATTATCGTGTCTACTTAGACAGTAAATACTATATGAAAATTCCAAAGAATTTAAAGGTTATAAAGTGATTTCATTGAATAGCACCTTAATGGTTGTAAGATCGCATAACATAAAGATCAATTTTGATCTCATTAAAATAGTTAGAAAGTACCATGTCATAATACAATTGGTGCACTTACGTATCCTGCTATTATTATTCATGGCAAATAATTTTATTAATAAGCGTGTAAAATATAACATCACTTTTATCGATGGAGATATTAGAGTGAATTAAATATCGATATAAATTATTTATTCTGATCAATTGTGTCAAGATTTATTGACCATGAAATTGTATAAAATTATGAAGTTTGATCTCAAGAAAATTATCTATTTTCATTTTGAAATACTATTATATCAAATCATTTCACAAGACAGACAATTTTATTGAAAGTGTCCATCAGTGATGTGTTGTTGTTGTTAACAAATCAAATGAGCAATTTGTATACACCGACAACATCACGAATGAGTGATTGTCAAAAATATATTTGATTGAGATCAATAAACATATCCATGAAATATATGACATTTCTTTGATATGAGATATTCCAACAACAATATTTGAAGACAATGTTGCATGTATAGCTCAACTAAGAGGAGGATACATCAAAGAAGACTGAAAAAAATTATTTCATCACAGTTCTTTTTCTTATTATTGGTCTTCAAAAGAAGGATGTAGCCTATGTTCAACACTTCGTATTTTTCAAGGCATTATCAACTTTAACCTTTGAGAAGCCGAAATATAAGATTGAAATGCGTCATCTTCGAGTTGTTAAGTGATGTTTTAATCAGGGGGAGTATAATACGCATTGCACTCTTTTTTTTTCCTTCACCAAGATTTTATCCCACTGGTTTTCCTCGTAAGGTTTTCAATGAAGCAACTCTCAATCTGTATTACTAGATATCTGTACTCGTTTTCCTTCACTAGGACTTTTTCCCACAGGGTTTTTTTCCTAGTAAGGTTTTAACGAGGCACATTATCTATTGATGAAATCCAATGAGTAGCAAACATATCATATTATGATTCCCATTACATAGTTTTATGGATAAGCTTAACATCAAGAAGACAACTTACAAACAGCTCTGCAAGCAAGTACCTCTATGCAACTTACAAGCACCTCCGCAAACAGGTTCCTATAAACAACTTACACAAGCAGATTCTTATAAAAAATTTACAAGTAGCTCTACAAGACTTTCTTTGACATGTAAATCCAAGTGGGGGTGTTGTAAAAGTGGATGTCATGTAAGTGTCACATTGTGGCAAATTGATGACCAACTAAAAATTACTGTAGCAAGTTGCCTTTTTCCAGTAATGTATTACCCTTTTGTGTCTATAAAAGACACTACAAATGGTTAATGAAAGACACTCAAATTGGTTGCACTTCTTATTTCTCTACTTTTTGTCTTCTCTTTCTTTGCTCTTCCATAGGATTTTAGATTTTTTCTTTATTTTATAATAAAATTAGATTTATTTACTTAATGAAGTACTAATAATATGAACGACATAATATTATGTTAAAAATCAAGAAAAGATGTCTATAAAGTAATTAGTAATGTAAATGTTTTGTATTAATGATAAAATATAGTTTAAAAATCTATTTTTTTTTAAAAAAAAATTTGTTAAATCTAATAGATAAGATTTTTTAAATATACAAAAATGAAAAACGCTCATTTTTAGTAAAATAGATGATCAAAACTACTCAGAACTATATCTAAGTGACTATTTTAAACTTATCTTGAAATATAATGTCAGAAAGTTACTTATTTTATGAACTATTGTATATCCTAACAAAAAATGTCAACCAATTAAATTTGGAAAATGAATTAGAGTTGATGTTTCAGTAAGTTCAATTTGAACATACGAACTAAAAACATACGAAGTTGAGTTGACAAGAATAGCTTAAATGAAGCATCTTTCCACAAGAGTAAATCAAACATGACAATAAAAAGTTAACATTTTTACACTTACATGCAAATATAAATATTTATACCCTAATTTTGACATGATTTAAAATCATGTTATGATTTAAAATCAAATTGCTTTAAAATTATAGAATTTCAATTTTTAAAGTAATTTTTGCTCATAAATATGAAAATCACACAAGTACTCCAGCACACCATTCGAACCTTCACAAAACTACAACATGCATAGAATCAATCAGCCCAACCTAATAGTTCTCATTCAAAAATAGTAGTGCACATATAGAAAATCACAAATCGCAGCTCAACACATATAGATATATCATCACAATCTTTTATAATTCAACAACCAAAATATCATATCATCGCTCATGAATAGAAAAAAACAAGGATAAAGTGCAATACAATATAGTGCAATATTATATAAAGTGATGCATGTCTATCTCAATGATAAACACCCACTGCATCTTAGTTCATGATCCATGGGAGACTTATTAGTCCACGCATCTACCACGACACGTAGGACATTCCCTTTAGCTTAATATGAAAAATTCACGATGTGTGACACACCCCCTTTTATTTCAATATAAATCAACCACGACATATATCACATCCTTTTTTTCTCATCATTTTTACAAAGCATCATCACAATAGTGATATGACACAAATGACAATATATATGTGTAAATGCTCAATGAGAGAATAATAACATTCACAATAATAACCAAATACAGATAATCTTGGCACAACATCAAGAGTGAGTCAACATAACCATTCAACCACATTCATGACACATCATATATTACAATACCAACAAGATTCTTCTTTTACCCTCCACATTATCATTACTAGAACTTATTCATCATTTAACTATACACAAAATATATAAAATCCTTCACAGATTTCTATTATTCCCAATCACACAATGACATACAAGGTTCAATTCACTTAATGAAGTGTCAAGAGGTCCACTTGCCTCAAAAGACCAAAAACAATCAACTCGACACTTAAGCCTTCCCTTGTCATTGCATATGCTCCCTATGTTTTCACCAACATGCATTACGCAAGTGATACTATAAAGTAGTACAAATGCATACATACCTCAATTGGATAATATATAACCATCACCTACATATCAATAGCCCAAAATTGGACCCCATTACTAGCACACATTTGTTCCTCGAGAAATACCTCCTTAGTCCCATGAATTAATACTCTTCATGTTCATCATATTCCCTTAGTTACCATAAGTCCTAAAAAAGGTTAAAATTTAGAAATTTCCAAAAACTTAACCTTACAACTATCACTAAACCACCACAATAAGAAAATTTAAGGTTAGCAATAAAGAACTAGAGAACCACACCTTAGTCATTATCCCCC